>JAHZNE010001484.1:0-18568 GCA_027744055.1 Callyntrura sp. NNG-2020 | reverse complement strand
CTGAAAAAGTACCGAATAACCTGTAGTAGTTTCAATAGTTTCAATGGAAATGTATATGTAAAAGCCTTGGATAAGCCCATTCACCATTGCGGTAGCAATTTGTCAATAAAGTATACTTGGAAACATTTGCGTTCATTTCTTTCGATGAAAAAAGTCTCACTTTTCAGTTGTTTAGTTTGCGCTTATCTACATTGCCTCCGTATGTGTCCCATGGGCATGATGCTGTATCAATGGATACCAAGATTAAACTTCGGTTCATAAATATTTTGCGGTAAGTTTCATTTTTACATTTTTTGGCAACAATAATTGTATTAAGTATTAGGCTTGTTTAATATTAAATTAAGAAGCATTTACTATTTTGCTAAAAACTTTTACCTTCACCAGCGTTAATTCTAGCAATGATTTCTGCAGCCCTTGCTTTGCATTCTTTAAAATGCTCATCCTGTCTACCGGCAGCATACCTATGCATACTGTCAAATGGACATTTCTCTAACCCGTCATTTGGTGAGCACTGGGAAACCTGCGACTTGCATTCCACCGTGGCATATGATATGGAGGTAACGTGCTGTAAAACATTTTAAAAATAACCATAATATAGGTTAGGTTCATATTTTTAATACTGAAAATTTACCATACGATTATGAACTATGATGTAACAATGAAAACGTGACTAATTTTCAAGTGGAACAGGATGAATAAAATAACAGTAAAAAAACTTACTTCCTTTTCACATTTTATGGCATGTCGCATAAGCTTATGAGACTTCATGTCATGTCTAGGGTCGTATGGACAGATACTGATGTCATTGATGTGTCCTAACCAATCACTAGCCGGACGAAATTGGTTTTTCACAGCGTGTAACGGTCGGGAAGGATTTCTGGAGGACATTTTGATTTGCTGCTATAGATACTAAACTACGTACTCGTAGTGAACTAATAAAACACAAAAAGGGTCGGTGAAAAATCTGCAACTGCGAACAACGTCTGTATGTTTTAGCTCTCTGTCATCAACTCAAACCCGTGCACTAGAACAAAGAAAATAAAACTATATCATATTACAGCACAAAAACGAGTCAACATGAAGACTAGACTGTGTAGAGTAGACTTGAGCCTACAGTAAAAGTTTTACTTTTTGTACATAGGTAGTGAAATCTTACACGAAACTGAAGTGAAGCTGAAGTAGCGGAAATATTACAAAATTAGCGCATATACATATTCTGGTTCAAGGGCCGCCGCACGCAACGTGTATCGGTCAAGGGTACGATAAACCTATCCTGTAATGAATTGAAGTCCCCACTCCCTATCCTGCTAATATTAAATAGCTTGAAACTTGGGTTCCCCTTACCCTCCCCCTGTTCCGACAGCTATGGGTTCAATAATATTATGTAATGCACCACGGTGTTATCTAAATAATTAATGAGATGTATACGTTACACATAAAATAAATGCATAGTATTTCATATTTTTATTTCTGTAAAATTTCACACACTTCCAGCAACTACATGGAAAGAACTAAAACTGCGAGATATCACCGGTATTACCTAATGTCTATGTATCATGTATCCTGTCTATAATATCTAGTTGTAATTTTTAGCTGATCAATTTAGTGCTTCGTTAAATACCAGTTCCAAAAATCCGGTGAACGGATGGACCGACAGAACGGCAAAATTTTATGCGCGAATTTATCTCTGTTTCACTTTGCAATATGCAACTCATACAATTCATGGTACATATACCACTTACTGCACTACCTATAGTAGCAAATAGAGAGAGAGACGATAATATAGGCGAATAATATCAAAACTCGAAACTAAGGAGCTCATGCATTTACATTGTGAGAGAACTTCTTACTTCCCCTTTTACGCTTTATGAGGTAAATAAAGCAAAAGTTTATTCTGTACAAAGACCATTTTGATACAGTATGCTAAGATTAAGTAATATAAAATAAAATGCAATACAATACAATTATTGATAAGCGACTAAAATCCAATAATATAAAAAGTGCATTGATTTTTTAAATCCCAACACTTTGGGGCAACGTAGGAATTTCTACATGTAAGCAGTAGTGGTCCCTAAAATTTCGAAAATAGATACATAGAGCGATTTATCCTTACGAGCATCACAGATTTCTGCTAATTACGTTTCTAATAATATCAATTATCGATGTTGGATTTTGGAATTTTTTTCGCCAATCTTCGTTTATATTGTCTCTATCTCTCCGATCACAAGTTCAGTTCAATAGCCCGTATGTATTCGGAGATGGGTCAGATTTGCTGACCCCTTCTGGTTCCATGGGGATATCGTCAGATATTCTTTCGAAGAAATTCGTTTCAAATAGTATTAATAACTGAGCGTAGTTCATAAATTTGCATTTTATTATTTCCAACCCAACATATTTGTTATTTCGCTGTACCTAGGTGCATCATAACTAGGTTCTCTAATCCAAGTACCTGTCAGCTTATATTTAACTTTTTTGTACCTAACTTATTTATCTTATCGCCATGGTGCAAGTGTAAGCATACAGAGTACACAGAGGTTACAACTCAACGTTAATTAACCTTTCCAGGCATCGGGTCTATATGCGAAATCTCCGATATTGGGATTGAATAAAAAATGTAAGGAATAATACGTAAGAAAGCTGTAACTATGATGACTATGACGTTAGATCCTTCCTCAGAATGAATCATACCTCACTGGTTTTTTCTTTTCCTCCTGCCTTCTACGCTGCGTTTTCGCAAAGCAACATATGATAGATTAGCATTTAACGTGAACAGTTCATAGTGCGTATCTTTACTCTTATATTTTTTGTTGGTACACTTTCATCTAATATGTGCCACCACCAGCAAGTCCTATATAGTCAGTCAGCTACTTCTGTTCTGTTGCAATTGCAATATGTGCGTAAGTGATGTAGCTGTTGTTGTATATAACAAACCAAAAGGATGGAAACAACTGTAACAAAAACAGATGTGATGAGAAGTACTACCTTCAACGTTGAACGAAGCTCATAGCTTTTGTGTTTTAGAAATAGAAATTTTTTGCTGGTCGTGTATTTATTCACATGATAATAATGATGATGATAACATGTTGTAGAGATGATATTTGATGGGTTTATACCTATTTTAATTTTCAAGGGAACTCTCCTCGTGAAGTAAAGTGGTACTGGTAAATTGTGTTGAATGAATGCGCTTACTGATTGAATAACCATTTACGTGTTTATGTGAAGTTGTGTATTATTGTTGCAGTTCGTTGTGCTGTTGGTGTTGGTTATGTGGACACGGACAGATATTTTGATTTTAATCAACAATAGGGAACAAATGTGTGTATTATCCAACTATCCAACAAAATAGACATCGAGGCATATAATATCACATATAATGAAGTATGAAAAGGATAATAAACTTTCTCATTTTCTATCTCTTTTCTGCTAGCTCTGATGGCAGACGCTGATTCTAAGTTAAGTTGGATTCGATTGTCTCGTTCTCATCTGATTTCACTGACATATACATGATTTCACAATAATTAGCTGTGGATTGGGTTGGACTTGTTTGTAAGAAATGGCTCATATATAATTGGGATTGGAAACTGTAGAAGGAATGATAGACAAAGAACGTCCATGAAATTTAAGCGAGAGATATCTAGAACGTTGAACGTGCCAGGATTTTTTTGAAACTTTCATCAAATCAAGTCGCCCACGAATAAGATCATCTAACAATAAGAACGAGGTGTCTAAGTTTTCTCAGGTAAGATTACGAGATTCTATACTTTATTTACGGAGAATAAATAACTTTGGTTTAGATATGTAGTATAGTAAAGGCTTGTCGTTCGGAAATGTGTGTGCATATGTATTACTATTGTTATTTTCCCCTCTGATCTAAGTTGATTTTTATAACGAATTGTGAGTATTTCAACTCGTACGAACAGTTGCGAAAGTTAACGTTTATTGGGCCATTGGCTATAAGTGAAACGTTTGCAACGATGTAAAGTTCATAACGTTATTGGGTGGACAATTTCAATATTGTAAGATTGTAACTTTGTAGCCTAGGTTTTTTGACATGTGACAAAGGACCAGTTTTTAAATGGCAAGCCTCTAATACAATGCTAAAAGAAAGATTGTAGTGATAGGAATTAAAGTTATCGTTGAAATCCTTGTGTGTAATCACACGCAGATGCATAATATCGATGAAAACGGTTAAATAAGCCCTACAGCTGGAAAAATTAATGAAATTATATAGACAACTCCATACTTTATGACTTTTAGTGAAAATACTCGTGCCACATACTACATATTCGTACAATGAATGAACCTGTAGTTGTACTAGTAATTTTGCAAGGTGAGCATGAGCATTTCAAGGAATGGGAGGGTAGAAGGGACAAGACAAATTAGCTGTGCAAAAAATCATGTGTAAGAGTGTTTAGAATCAACTATTCGCATGACATGGCAACTGGTACTGGTAACAAACATGTCATAAACGTTGGAACTGTTTACATTTAGTGACTTCTTATTGGCAAGCATACATGTTTAACGAAACAGCATCCATTCGTTATGGCTAACGGTCCAACGGGATTCGTACCAGTACTACATAAATGTCATTTAAGTGGAAAGTAGACTTATATTGTGAGTTAATCTTTTCCATAGTATTTACAAATCGTGGGCCGTATCATGTAACTTTTAATCCAGGGTTAAACCCAATTTAAGAATACTAAAGAGCAGTCGTAAGTTCGGATTAGCCAGGATTAAAAGTTACATGATTCCACTCCTTGTGTCCAACCAACTCGATCAAAACGATCAAAACTCAACTCAACGATTGCATACGTTGTGTCGCATGTCGAATCGTGATACTTTTTCCTGGAAATTTGCAATTGATTATAAAGCTGGACATTCAACTATGTTCTATGCGAGAATGTTCCTTTAAAATTAAATTGATACCATGGGGATCTCTTCGTTGCGAAATTAACGTACAAAAGTGACCTCAAATGAAAATCACAATAGATTAAGTTACTATTAGTTAAATTACTGTATGTGTATCTAGTAAAATATTTTCGATCAAGAATCCAAAGAGCAAAACTTTTACAGCTTCAGATACCTGGTACTGGCAAAATATTACGTGTTCAACTCAATTGGCAGATTGAATTGAATTACACGTGCATAACATGCAAAACGACTAGACCGTTAAGCGGTAGACGGTTTGTTGTACATGTAGAACGAAAAAAGTCCGTTTAAAAATTTATGGTTTGTTGTGCTGACGTCTGCTTACTGGAGGAAATTGCCTGCCACTGTGACGAGAACGTTCTCAAAGCTTTTTCTTCATAACACTAACACTATTAAGATTAAGATGCACTCTGGGGTATCTTATTGGAATCGTTGTTAGTTTCTGTTAACCCCGTCCGTCCGTCGGCACGATAACTCGTAAACAACAGCGAAACTCGAAACAGCGAGTTTCAAAATAGTACTGTATTTTATCACGTCCAATGAGCTGAAATTTAGCATTCGGGTACTGTAACCAGGGTGACCTCCAGGGTCGTAGGGCATAAAAGTTACAAATTTACAAAATCACAAAATTACAATAATTGTTATTGTTGACAACAATTATTGTCCCCCATGTAATGCCCGACGGTCCAGATGTCAACTGTTATAATAAACTACAGTGTATCTTCTTTACGGCGTTTACAACGGTTCAAAGTTCCTTACATTTAAAATAGATCTTTGCACTTTGCATTGATAGTAAAGCGATGGTGGGCCGAGCCTCTGATGTTTCTACGGGTATTTAACGTACTTTTCCAAAAAATAATTGTTGTCATGATTTCATTTTCATTGCCGACTAAACCATATTTCTNTTGCATTGATAGTAAAGCGATGGTGGGCCGAGCCTCTGATGTTTCTACGGGTATTTAACGTACTTTTCCAAAAAATAATTGTTGTCATGATTTCATTTTCATTGCCGACTAAACCATATTTCTCAGCGACCTGCGGCTCGCAATGAAATCAAATGGGAAATTGTTGCGGTTGTGAACGGTGACGTTGACATTTTCCTTATCATAATTCATTCCCGATGAAAGTAAAAATAGTTGGAATGAAAACTTTCATGAATTATCCTGCTTTACATTTAGTACCCATGGAACGATTCCTCGAAATACGGGCTTTCACCTTCCTCTTCTCGGTGTAATAAGCTATTTGCTTCATACATGTAATTTTAGATTTAGATTTAGATTTTAGTAATTTGAGGCAATATTAAATGGTGGAAGGGCACTTATTATGATTGTGTACTTTATCATTTTGGTATAGAATTATTATGTTAACAAAACACGGCAATCAAACGTATGACGGAAAAAACTGGAAAAACACGATTGCATACTAAAATGACTCGTATCTATTGAAACATCCTTTAGTCATTAGTCACATGCCCCGGTTAGCATATATTGGAACGTCAGTTCTCTAGAATAATGTTGTTATGCGGTTACTGTATGTTCATTTGACTCATAACATTGAAAATGTGCTGAATCAGAAATATTTGCAGCGCTTTCCATGAAATTATATCGTACCAGTTTAGTTTGCATTACAAATTGTTTACCTAAAGACAAAATCATTTAATTTGAATTAAGGTACGAATCACTGCATACATTTTTCATCATTGCATTGTAAATTGTATGTTGTTTTACTATTTTTTCATTGTCTTTGTTGTTAAAAGACACTACGTGGTTTTTTGTTATATTTTATAAAGCTTAATATGAAGATATAAGGATCAAAATATTTCAATATATTTTTTGTTTTAATTTTTAGATGAAGTTTCTGGAACCGTATGTCTGGATGTTATAAACCAAGCTTGGACTGCACTTTATGATCTTTCGAACATTTTTGACTCATTTCTTCCACAGTTACTAACCTATCCAAATGCAACAGACCCATTGAATCAAAATGCTGCGGCCTTGCATCTTCACAAACCGGAAGAATATAAAAAGAAAGTTGCTGAATATGTGAAAAAATATGCTACGGAAGAACAGATTCGAGATATTGGTAAAGAAAAAAAGACATCAACAGATGACGACAACAGTAAACCTGAAGCAGAGGATGAAAGTATCTTGTCGGATTCCGAAAGCTCCATGTCAGAACTAAGTGATGTGGAGCAAGATTTTTATTAGCGAATCTCACTATTCGATAGAATTAAAGTAAAATAACGGCATTCATTATATTATGTTAATCGTCTAGAAGCGGTAATACGATGAATTGTATATTAACTAGAAGAGAACCAAATTGCATTCATTATATAATTATAGAATTGGGAATCGGAATGTAGTATTTTTGTATAATACGTGATCATAATTTTACCGATGACACTTAATTACTAAAATTTCTCAGTAGTGGGTGTTGGATTTCAGTTGGAACCTTTTTTCTGCAATAGGCTCTGTTGATGTTTTGTTATTGAATTTCAATTTTGTAAATGTAATTTGCAATCTTTGACAAACAAAAAGAAAGTCTTTTCATATTTTCAAGACGTATCCGATTCTTCCAAGATAGTATTTGAATTACCAAAATAAATGAGTTTTAAGGTGCGTTTGTTTATCCTAGTCGCAGCGGTACTAAAATTGTGTATGTATCTACAACTATTGGTTGTTCATGACCAGTTGTTTCTAACGTATAGCGTAAAAAATAAGAAAGCCTATTATTCAATCCGAGTAACACTTCCCTATTGCGCAGAAGTTAAATATATATAAGATAATTACTATAACGCAGTTGTTAATCGCAGTTATGCAGTAAGTATTTATGATATATTGGCTAGATGTTTCGTTTTGTTTGAGTTTTCAGAACTCTCCTTTTCTGAGCGATAATGTATTATTGTTGTGTAATTATGTAAGGAAAGGATATGTTTTCTGTCTGTTAGTATATTTATATAATAATGTCCCTTGCTTAAATATCTTTGTTTGGGTTTGGTTTAATTTTTGAAATTTTGAATTCGTTGTCTTTTTATTTGATTTGTTGCATTTCTTGTTAGTTTTCAATATATAGTTAATGTGTTTGTGAAAATAGTCGATACTTGATGCACTGGTGTAACGATTATTGTTCTACACTTAGGTGATCTACATAAAATCGCAGTTGTTTTAATCTCGCGTCGTAATTAGTAACTGTACATGTACATCCGTATATATATTACAAATTTTTTATTTTTGAATCTGTAAATAAAACCATTCATAATGGATTTGTTTGTAATTCGCTCAAAAGAGACACAAAGGAAGTAATTTGTATTTATTGGAATTGATACATGATAACAAAGAGCGCATCATGAATATGAAATATGTGTGCAAATGAACTAACTACCGTTAATGTGCAAAAGGAATTGACTGTAACGATGTAAAAAATAATTTTAAGGCATGCACGGTACGATGTTAAATATACTCAGTCCAGATATGCTATTTTATTTTGTTCGATTGTGCACTCAAATTTCCTGTAGCTCTGATATAAATACAGTTTTACTTCTGAATAAATACAGTTGTCGGTTATTATTATTATATTATTGAAGTAGGATCGATAGTTTTTTGTTGGCTCAAATCCTTTTGTAAACGGATACGTTATGAGTGTTTGCAAAATATAAGCATCTATAAGATTTGGCTCTCTAAACTATTCCCTATCCCTTCAAGTTTTTGTAGGTTCTTATACCTACCTACCTTCAAGTTCAAGTTTTTTTGTACGCGATAGTAATACTTCCCTTCCAAAACTTACCCCTTGTTCCGTGGAAACATTATCTGCGTTTTCTCCAAATGTTGGAAAGGTCACGTCACAGCAAAATCTTATTTGAATACATAACAAGCACGAATGTGGACCTTCCTCCATTTGTCCAACTTTAGAGCAAGTGTATAGTGCATCAAAGTTAAGCAATGGCGACACATGTCAGTGTAGGTAACATCGTCGTTTATGTTCGCAGTTCGCACTTTTCATTTGGATGAGCAATCTAGATCAATTTAGAAAATTATTTTTATAGGCAAACTGCATAATACAAAATACAATAATGGAAATACCTGAGGATTCAGATACGCTATTGGTACGTCTAAATTTTGTTTTAAAACAACACATCATATTGAGCACACAAAAACTGCCACAGCGCTTCGAAGAAATTTGAGACATACATGTCTATAAAAAGTACTAATCTGCGTCTTTCATTGTTCAAAGATGGAATGTCAAAAAATTCAGCGCAGTGGTGGGGAGTCAACCCTGAAAGAGTTTTTGGCGGAAGCGTATCATTTAGGATTTGACCACGGCAGTGATTTTGTCGTTTCTCAGTCTGAGGATGGGGGCTTGTATAAAATACCGGCCCGGGTAATTGACACTGCAATCATGACAATACCATGCAAAGCGTTTTTTAATTTTTGCATCTCCTGTCCACGGCATGGATTTAAATACCATTTGTCCCAACACAAATTGACAATTGAAAATAACGCATAACGCAGTCATATATACTGATTCTCGATATGGAACTCTCCAATTATCAGTTTTGATGTCTCATTCATTTATTTCTCATACATGCCACTAAGGCTGAACTGCAAAAGGGACATTCTTAATAAAATACACTCAACAAAACATTAACTTTTAATTCATCCTCTTTTAAAAATAAACTTCGTTGCGTACTTTTTAATATTGATTTATTCTTAACAAAATACACGTTAACTGCCTAAAGTTCAATCAACTGACATTTTGTACAATACACCTAGATTCGCATTAAAATTTGGAAGCTATTGGATCAGCGCAGTTTATTGTCCGTTAGCCAAACATGCACTACATTCAAAGAAGAAGTTTTAATGGTGCAGTCAGATGAAGAAAACGCCATTTTAAATTCACCTTTGCAACAGTTTATGAATGTACGTAAAACTGCAAGTATTAATTATGCGTCATGAAGTCTCCTATCGACTCTCTTATTTAAAATTATGTATATGATTTCCCACCATTATAAACTATAAAAATGATGATAACATGACTCAAAAACAGGTACTTCCTTTCGTTCCTTTAAACCGATACTTGGATCCAGCAACTAGAAACACGCTGCGCCTCGTATGTAAAACCTTCAAAATTATTATGGATTTTTACGACGACATAGATAGGAGACCGAGTTATAGATGGGGTAGAGTGAATGATGCTTCTCCGCTTAGCTCCTCTTCCTCCAACCACTTGGAGCTAGAACCCTCCGATTCCAAAGTTGATTCCGTAAGATAATATAGCTTAGCACAAATACCAAATTGTAATGTAATAATTAACTGTACATTTCTCTGTTTCTTGTTATTTGATGTAGATATTGAACATATTTGATTTACACATTCAAGTAGGTGCGATAGAATTTATGTTCAAGTTGTCGGCTCATAATGTATGTCTTCTATTTTTATTCAATAAAAACAAACAATTTTATAAAAAATGATTTGTAGGATTTAAAAAGGATATTCAGCCAACTTGACCAGGCGGACCTCATATCTGTACAAAGTGTTTGCCACATTTTTAATAGGATTGTTACTGAACTTGAGGCTTATCCATTTGAAGAATATCGGGAAAGCCTTTTCCAACTAAATCTGATGGATCTGCCATTTGAGGTGAGAGAACGTATACATCAAAATATAATAAAAGAGAAAATAAGGAACTAGGTTAAATCGTAGAGTGAAGGGTTTGATTTGTAAATGAATATTTTTAAACGTTTAAAGGTTCACAAAGAAATACTCAATTATTGCAATTGTAATGACCGGCAAACCTTGCGGCTGGTTTCAAAGCTTATGCAGTATCAAGTGGACACCTTGGCAGGGGTTGAAGTACATTTAAACGACTTAAAATGGGCTTGGAATACTTCATGTGGAAAGTTGCCTCCGGCCTATTCACTAATCATTTCTAATGTGGAAAATATTCAAGCAATAAGGTATTTTACTAATGAAGACAACTGCAGTTTGCTCACCAGGATTGTCCTTGATGGCAAGTTTCCGGCTAAAGCATTCGTCCATTTACTGGAGCAATGTAAGAATTTACGGTACATTGGGTTCACTCATGCACTTCAAATGGGGTCAATTGAGGATGAAATTGGGAGATCATTTCCAATAAAACGACTGCCTCTGCAATTGCCTTCTTTAAGAGCTCTCAATCTTAAAATTCAAGAGGAAGACTGTCCTTCAGATAACATATTTAGAGTTCATTCTTGGACATGGGCGAATGCGTTTGAAATTATGAAAATGAGTATGTTTTACATTCCACAATTGACGTCGTTTCACATTTGTGAAGAAACCATCATAACACACAACTTAATGCACGAAGTTGCTGAAAAAGTCTTGAAGTTTATTTTTCAACACCGCCATACTTTGAAGTACGTTTCAATTGTTTTAAATGGTAACTGTCTCAGGTCTTGTAGCTGTCCTTCATTTTTGTTTCAGGTAATTTTGTTGTTTTATTGGTATTTCTTGTATTTGTAGGATTAGCCAATGACTATTTAAATGGATTATTTGGAATATTATACATTTATTGTGTAGACTGAAGACTGTACTTTACAGGAATTAAAACTAGAAAAGTATTCTCACGACTGCGACTGGCGAATAAGTCGTCCGTTTATCTCCATTTTGAAGGTGCAGCGGGCACTGAAAGAGCTTTTGTGCTTCAAACTCTCCGATTGGGAATTTTATGCGGGAGTGATTTGGAACAATAAACTTAGCTTACGCTCAGTAAAAATAGAAAAAAATCTTGCACCTGTTATAGATTTGGAAGTGTTTTCCTCCTGCACAAATTTAGAATATCTGTGGATATCTCAGTATGGGAGCTCTAAAATTGGTCATCAAAACTCCGAGTATTTACGCACAATTAGAGTCGATCAACGCCTGACAAATTTAAACTCTTTACCAACAAGCATAAAATCACTTCACATATTGGACCAAACTGTGGAAGCCAGCCAAATAAAAACGATCCCTCAACGATTGAAAAAATTGGAAATATTAGATCTTCAGTTTTTAGGCAGTTGGGATGGAAAGAGTTTTGGCATGTCCTCACAAACTGTTTCAGAAATACTGCATTTACGGAAGCTAGACTGTGTGTTCCTGGAAGAAATACGAATGCTGGATTTGCATCTAACAAATTCCTTTGAGGAAGCTCTTTCAGAGATCAATTTAATACCTACCGATTGTTCTCAAGTACTCAAAAGCTTTGGTTGTCTTGCTTATGGCATGCTAATTGCCAAAACTCTCCCAAATCCTGGCTTCATGTCCGAATGGCAACAGAGAGTATCTTGCTATTTCGAAAGGCATGCTTCAAACTATGAAG
This sequence comes from Callyntrura sp. NNG-2020, assembly GCA_027744055.1. Taxonomy (NCBI): domain Eukaryota; kingdom Metazoa; phylum Arthropoda; class Collembola; order Entomobryomorpha; family Paronellidae; genus Callyntrura; species Callyntrura sp. NNG-2020. The sequence goes on along the minus strand of JAHZNE010001484.1, from coordinate 6,304 downwards.
ATCATTACCAGATTGATAATCAGATGGCGTACCCTGTTGATGAAAACGAGGAGTATAACGAGTTCGATCATGACGAGGATTATCAGGAAGATCTTATCGATGAGTAGTCTAAATGAGCTTGTAATGTAACTGTCACGTGATAAAAATATGCTAAGTCTTCCTCCTTCCAACGCAATAAAGTTTTATATATTTGCATTCATGTACTTTTTGATGATTTCTGATTTTCCAATCATATCGCTCCCAATAAACAGAAGAAAAAGACAATCTCATTGGTCAAATAGCTTGTTTTTTATTGTTTCTCATGACCTCTTTCTTTACAATTTGTCCATTCGTGTAAGTAAGTTTTGGGTACTTTTGTTGCTTACTAGATACTGACAATTTCACGGAAATATTGTACAATTACAATTTATCGTAACACGCTTATCACTATTTATATCCATATGTCTCGTTAAACAATTTTGTTTTTTAAAAATACACGCATCGGTCAAATTCCTTTCGTTTTAAACATAAATAATGTCTTAACTGACAACTTATTATTGACAAAGGTATTTATACATAAAGTATAAATGCAAAATGTTCCTTGGCTTTCAAAGAAAATCGTTTAAAAGTTTAAATTAAACATTTGAAGAGGTGAATATATTTATAATATATATTTTTTGGTAAAGCTTTGTATTGATCCTTGAAGAACCAACAAAATTAGCAATTTTTGTATTGACGACAATAATGATGCGAACTATCAATCACAGAATTCAAAATGAATTTATTACACGAACAACGCGCTAAACGCAAAAAGTGTGCTTTGCTTTTGATTTTCTCTCTTATTCTAGCGTACCTCCGACTGGGGTCAATTGAAACAGCCAAGCCAAGAAGTGCTTGCTAACAACAACAGCAGCAGTAAGCCAGGCAAAACAAAAATGTATGTATGCACATACGAAGTTTGATGAGGACGAAAAGTAAATCATTTTGTAAATAATAATTGAATCAGTGCATACCATGACTTTTACTCTTGAACTACGTACTCATGATATTACACAACAGTGTGTGAACCATTATAATTTACGTTAGGATAGTAGTAATAATAGCCATCATCTCTAGTTTAAATTTTTTTAAAGACTTATTTTGTAAGTTTGTACACCGAATACACATGTTTATGTACATTGGGTTCATAATAAATACAGTAAAAGCATATAATTTGTAGTATAAGATACAATAAATAACAACAGTGATTATTAATGTGCTTTTATACGTAGTGTAGGTGTATATATATGTATTATATCAGTAATATATTGTTGAGATACTTCCTTACGTCTATAATTACATTACATACAAGCTAAAAAGATCAAACTGCAACAAACTTTATAGAGGATCTTTCTTTTTTATAAAATAGGAGTAACTTGCAAATTATTTACGTGATTGACCATACAGTACAGTATAGTAGCATTTAATGCAGTACCAACAACTTATATAAATGAATCTCATTTCCCCAAATTTGAGATCACCTACTAAACATGTTTGCAAAACAAAACTATGATGTATTTTGAGACAAGTTTCTGCTAAAACCAAGTTAAATGGTACACAAGTTGATACACTTTTATTGAATTAATGGTAAACTTTGTGATTGTGAGTTCCAACTGGTACTGCAAGTTCCAACAAATACAGCGGTCAAAATACTTTAATGTAAATGATAAATCAACATAAAGACTGTAACATGAGAAGTACAATGTAGCTGGGGAACTAATAGCGGGGGAATAATTTTTTCTCAAAGCAGGAGTATCTGTTTGAATCAGTAAAACGACTTTAATAAATCAATTTTACTTGCTAGAAAGGACCATGGGCAAAGTAGGTTGAAATGGAAAACTGAAGTGTAGTGATTGTTCGGGATACTTATCGTAATATTTTTAAATTGCACTATTGTACCTTAGCATGTAGGCAGCAACCCATATAACTATTTTCCCCTCTTGTTGAGTGTATACGCAAAGTATTAACGTTTTCACCTCTATCTGTAACTTCGAATATGACAGATCTTTATATAAATGTACCAGTTGTACCACCGAGAACAGGACGAAATAATTTACGTACCTATTGAAAGTACAATTTACGCCTAAAGCTTAAAAGACAAAATGTTTAATAATTCCTATTACTTTGTTAAGCTGAGAAAATCCCAGCTTGTGAAACCAAGAAATATTGTGTGGATTCATCTTCCATGTACACATCATTTTTATTTTTATAGAGAACATTATTCATACGACACTGGTTTGTCGCCGGTTTTGACGAGTTCCGAAGTTCTGTAACAAAATATTATTAGTAGCGTAAAATTATGGACTGGACGTGTCATGATTGAGACTGTCATCACTTTCCAGGTATGTAACGTATGAATCTGTAGAATCATGGTGACTCAGATCTGTAGGAGTTTGTGTCATTTCCATTCCACCGCCACCTCCCCCACCGCCGTTGTGCATACTGATGTCATATCCGTGCATCTAGAAAAAAGTAAAAATAAACATTCAGATTACTCGAGTTTTACATCCAATTTTCTCATATCGATTACTGCCTAACTGTGACACACTGGCAAGCAAAATGTCTCATTCTTAACAAGATTGAGCTCACTCACAATGTAAAAATGCACAGACAAATTGTAAGTTCTAGGATGTTCTCCCCAGTAATATAAGTACAGTAACAGTAGCGTAGACATGTATAATTTTATGTATTTACTTTGAAATATGCCACATGGTTCTTTATTTTGGTAAAAAGGAAAAACAATACTAGCACCGCACCGCCATCGACCACCCACATGAAAATCAAACGGTTTTCAACATTTCAGTCAATCGTTTGCGTTTACAAAATATGAAATGGTAATAATATTGAATATAACTTAATACCCGTGATATTTACCATAAAATGACACCACACCCAACCCAACAGTTTGAGAAGGAGAAAGCAACAGGACCATCTTACAGTAAAATTAGTATGAGCGTTTATAAACGAGAGGATGCGGATGGAATGTTATGATACACAACTAATGTACTGCCTTCTAAATGAATGACGGAACTCTGTCGCCGTCGCCTTTTTTTGTTTGGTTTGCCTTGTGAACAAAAATGGGAGTACTTCGAGTTTTTGTCTCGTGTATTACATTCAACGCAGTTATGATGCAAGCTGTGATATATAAAATGGAGTATGTTGCAGAGGAAATGGGAATTAGTACAGAAAATTATCTCCGCATTAATCAGTGCTGTTTGCAATGGATTCCCAGTTTTTGTCATGACCAGCGCATTTACTTTTTAAACAATCTTTTTATCGTCTAATCTCGGTATTTCATTGAAATTATTGTAACAATACAGGAGGAAAACCAGGATATTACTATTTGGTTTTTATATTAATTTTTTCCTGCGTTAATCTATGCTACAGTAAAATTTAAAATCGCCATCCACATCCCCCACTCATACTCCGCTGAAAGTTGAGTTCTGCGGATTTCAATATTTGCCACGCAGTAGCAGCACATAAATTTACCCTAGCACAGTGGTACATAAAATAAAGTTTTACGTTAAAACAAAAGCAACAAAGTTGCTTTCAGCGATCCTGCGTGTTCATAGAGGAGCCAGGAGCTTAAAGAAGCCTAGTAGATTTACAACAATATACCATAATATAATATCGCCCATGGGCATTTATCTTATCTTCATCTTTATACTATATACCTTATGCTATAGCTCCCTACAATATTACCACGGGTTGCTCTAACAAAAACATACAAACTTGAGCTTGAACCACAACAACATAAGTTTATCATCTTGAAAATCTCGAATAACATCGTTCTTGCTCTCCCATTGGCTCCGTACAATGAAGGAACAGAAAAAAACAAATATGTAATAAGTACAAATGTTATCAGGGGAGACCCACAGGACAGGTATGATTACAAGTTATGTTGTGTGTGTATGTGTGTAGGTTGGTTTACTCATTTTTTTTATTCTGTATGCCGATTAGTACAGTCATTAAACGTTTCTAGTTCGCTTGATGAAATAGGCTTTTTAGTACCTTGTTAAATGCAAACCAGTATGACTGTTGGTTTTATGTTGTCAATCTGGATTTTATTTTTATAGTAAGCCATAGACCCCAGCAAAAAGATCCTCTCTCTTTCGCTCTCCCTCTCTGGAGTTGCTGGCAGTGGCATGGCAGGCACAAATCTTATTTCTCTCATGTTCATTTGACACATTATGTCACTGTTCCAGAACTACTACAGTAAACCAGCCACACCGCATTGATGAAGATGATGTAATGTCCTTTTCTAAAAATAATTTGATGCTCACCAAAACCAGGTATGCAAGCTTTGCAAACTTTATTTTCTACGACGAGTCAAAAACTTCCAAGGGGGATTTTAATAGGACACCATCAAGAAAACATATAATTATAATGAAGTTACACAGTTACATAATTATATTATGTTTTACTGACGTAAGAAATAGCCATATAACTACCATACCTGTTTTGTTTCATTAAGACTCTTGCCTGTTTATATGTCTACTACATCGTTTGTCGAGCATCATTACCGATCTAGTTTAACAAGCTCATTATGATTTCAATTTTTTGAAAGAGAAATGACTGCGTAAAACGAAGTCAATCATTGTTATCATTCGTAATCCGGATCAAAATGACTACTACATACAACATACAGACAAGTTGCACCTGAGGTCCATCCCTGTAAATTGACAGGCATATATTGTTGTGGATAGATACGATTGATAACAAGGCAGAGAAATGCCTGAGAAAAGCATGTGTGCGCGTGTATGTATATACATATACAGCGTTTGGTGAACAGGTAAATGATCTTCATTTTCTTTGCACGCAACGATACACCCTTTAAGGAAAATAAAGAAAATTATTGATAGACACAAAGCGCTCGATTCATGTCAATAACACTAAGTCAAAATCCTGTCACGTAGTGTTCTCCGTGTGTTTGTTATTCTTCGTGTGTTTCATTTAAGAGATACGCACAGCAAATAAAAAATGGGTGGTCCTTTCCTTTTCAGTGTCCTCCAAACCATGATCCGTTAAAGAATCTAATCTGATGGCAAAGCGTAACGCGTGTAGAGGAATTTATCGGAATTGATAGCGTAAATTAATTCGGGGATATGCATATATACATGAACCTAACCTTGAACATAATATAACATCTTATCTATCTGGATGCACCATGGTCCATTCCGAACAGGTTATTTATTTATTACATAAGTATTATCATTTATTAAATTGTTTGTGTTTTAAAGTGGAGTTCATGATTCTGCATCAAATTGGCATTATCTTAAAAATTGTAAAATTGTATTATGATCAATTTTAAGTGGCTTCTGGAATATTTTTTTGAAAAAATCAGGTCATTTTGTTGGGCGGTACATGAGACAAACAAGTTTATAATTGCAATTGTAAGTACAAGCAAGCAATCGTACTTGACCACAAACATTAATTTACTTTTAATGCTAACCTTTTTAATTTTATAAGGTTGGAACATCCATGATAATACTTTCATTCGTCCAGACCGCGGAAATGTAATACCATAAACAAATAAATCAGATACATCAACTACCGAGAAACGATTTCAAAACCATGCAAGGGTTTTTTTAACAAAGATTTTTCAGATGAAAAGGAATTTACGACAACACCCAACATATTTGCATTGCCTCGACCTCAACATGTCTACTGAAAAACATTCTGCATTAGACATGACATAGACATAGCACCTGTGTCCCAGAGACAGATCTATGGCCATCTTTTTACTTTGTATTACCGGGTATATATATATGAAGGTGGTAATCAAAACCCTGACATTGCTTGGTTCTTGGCTCGATTCCATGAAAAAATAAACAAATACCGTTTCCGTTAATTTGCCTATTCGTGCTAATTGGAGGTACACAAACTACTATTGGTTCTTTCTTCCCGTAGTGATTCCTTCGCTCTGTCAGTCTTACCTACACAGAACTTTCTTGCTAATGTATATCATATGCACGCATTTCTCGCCACCACTGATGAAAGTAAAAATAGTGTAGCAGATTAAGCAGGGCACACAAAATATACGCATTCATGTTGTGATGACATAAAAACGCATCAATATACTGCTCACGACAGTTACAAGTTACACTGTGTTTAGCTCTTCATCGACGCCTTGGCAGTTGCCACCTAAGTGTCAAACTTCACACCAACTGGAAAGTTAGTATGTAGTAGTAATTACTATTAAAAAGTAATAACATGCGATTTTATTACCTATATAAATTAACTAAACGTCGTACTTATAACAAACATGTAAATATAAATGACTTTT
>JAHZNE010001483.1:0-15806 GCA_027744055.1 Callyntrura sp. NNG-2020 | reverse complement strand
CACACACACACACATGGCAGACAAGCGGCAACCCAAATGAGTTGCCCTTTTCAAAATAAAAACAATAAAATCGCAAACAGCAGTAAAAGCACACACTGTTTCGTTGTCTCTGGTGCCTCATCCAAAAAAGGGAAAAGAGGAAATGGGAAGAGTATAAATTATTTTCAAGGAACTAGGCCAATCTGCTTATGAGTGGAGTGGGGTACAAAGACTCATTATAATGGCTCCACTGACTCACATCGGAGCTAAAAAGAGAAAGCTGCTCGTTTCTCGCGACGTTACCATGTCTGCAGGATTTTACAACAATAAAGGTAGGAGTACGTGTTGTTCACGGGATGATAAGAGATGGCGATAAGGAAAAGGACTTTGGCGCCGCCACAATAGGAGCAATCAAGGCGCCTTAAAAGATAAGTCTAGCCGTTTTGTGAAAGCCCAACGTGTTCAAATTTACTGTTTTATGGGTTACTAGTGTTGTAACGCGTAAATCGATCTCGCTTAAATCTGATACAAAATATCATATCGGAATCGGAGGACTCGTTAGTTTAAAAAAAACTGACGATGGGTGAACGTATCCATTTAAAAAAATATCTTTTATATTTAACAAATAATTTAGACAGTAGCTATTCGACAAAAATTTTTTGTCGGGTATATGCCCGTGTTTATGACAAAATGTTCGGATTTTTATAAATATCCCAATCTGAGTAGCAGCACTAGGGCATTCCTGTTTTTGTTTTGCTTGTTAGTCTTTTCGGCAGGAAAATTCGATGCGAAAAACTTTCCAAGTTTCTCCTTCTCTCTGGTGACAAATGACAGACTGGGACTCTCACTACGCAACAGTTTCAGAGTGTCATTCGTTTACATTTATCCAGAAGTTTCTCCGACATATGTACCTTTTTCGAATCTTGTTTTCCACTGTTATAGCAAAGGAAAGGTTCGGTCGTGGAATATAAATGCATGGATCTAGTATCTGAAGCGTTTAAACACAACTGTACTTTGCGACCTTGCCAAAAATGGAACCCAAGCTTAAATCCACTTGCCATACATTTTTGTGTAAGTCTCCATAACTCCCACACACGCATATATTTATTTTATCTTGTTTACACACAGTAAATTGGGGTTTCGTCGTTTTTCCTCTAGAAGCGTCATATATGAATGGCGAGGACCGGGCGACCCACTTCACTCTTTCCAAGGGAAAGAAAACGACCGCTGACATCACATTGGAAAGAAAATTGTCATGAATAATTTCACTTTTATCATCCATCTTTTTACCTTATAGCTGGCTTCGGAGTCTTACCAGGGGCTAAATTTAAAGAAGATATACTGCCGTCAAGTGTCAAGTCATCGTAGCAGGGCCAACATTTTTACGTCACCCCTTTTTTCTAATTTATAAAAACATGTTAAAATTGTGAAATATGTTGAGACTCGAAGAGCCTTTAATATTATTCACAACGGTAGCGTTATACCACTACTGTTTCCTATATGGAGGAACGGTTTGACGACTTTACCTCGTCCACGTTCCAATGAGTTTTAAGTAAAGTGGGTTTCAACATTATTCCTTGTAAATCAGCATCAATCTGCACTTCATTTCAAAAATTTTGTGTACACAGGGCCGGGTGCAAGCGCACTTAGCCCCTGAGCCCAGACATTTTTTGATGCCGACCCCACTTCTCTGCATTCTATATACCCCCATCTTCCTTTAAAACGTCTGCCTTTGCCGTTACCCAGAAAACACTACAAAATTCAATTTTCCTTCACACAACAAAAGCAAAGTGCATACAACGACGCGACGGGGATACTTTTTTCCACATATGCCTTTCCCTTTCGATCTCTTACTTTTTTAAAAAGAAGTACACGGCAAGTTGGGTACATCATACATTTATGTAGACTGTAAGTAAATAAACGGAGACGTCTCAGACGCCGGAAAAATGACAATTTTTTTGTTGGACGTTCCTTCTGTTTGCTGTTTCCATTTAGCTCCAGGCCGTTCCTTCCCCTGATTATTTTCTTGAAAATACACACAGCGCCAAGAAAACCCTTATTTTATCAGCAGTGTTTCGTACTACTTGAATAAAACCTTGGTAAATGTAAAACCCCACAAGAAACAAATATCGTTGGCCCTGTCACACGACATGTACATACCCGTCATATCTTCTTTCGCATCAGGTGCGAATTCATAACTTTAATTAAAAGTTAAATCGTGTAAACTCTAGGGAGATGTAACGACAAGATAGCTCTGTCTTTATCCTACAAGTCTATACCTAATTGAAAGCTCAACCCGGGGCGTAACAACAACGTCGCAACTCCATACGGCAATATTTTTTAACGGATTACCCGATACAATTTTCATTTCGCTAAAAACAAGATAATTCCCTGGGGCAGGTTGCATAAAAAGTTACTAAGTAATTATAAAACGATATGGTGAACAATACCCTCCTGATATGAAGTTGTTTTTTTTTATTTATTATGAAATGAGGTATGACCCTGGTATAAATTAACGATTATTTGAATTTGCATATTTTTCTTCTTTTGAACCAGACATAAAAAAACGAATTTAATACCTGAATGTGCCACCACTATCAGCATCTTCGAGGGAACTCAACTTTCACTTTAATTAACACAAACATTTCAATTAGACGAGTTACCATCTTTTTGTCCGTTTGCACAAAGTTTGTCCATCTGAAAATTAAGTTACAAAAACGTTTGTGTGTCTGTCTGTTTCTTCCTAGAATCGAAATCTTGTCCGTTGGTCATCATCCATCATCGTTAAAATAAAAAGCCTTCGAAGGGACATCACATTGGATACACGCTAACTTTTTGCTAAATAATCACTCCTGCTAAGAATTGAATACTACAAAAATGGAACTCCCACAATGTCGAAAATTAGATTAATAATTCGATATTATTAATTATAAACTGTCCCAGTTTGGAAATCATTTCTCCTGAATCACGCACACGCCAATGAGGTAAATATACATAAATCAATCAATCATTTAATCATTTGCAGTAAGAAACAGCACGAAATCTCTCCCCGATTACCCTATTCACTCGGGTAAATAAAAATATCGACACTACTGAACTTGTGACCGATTCCCCTCCCCGGGGGCGCGTCGGTGTGTAACTAAATATACGAACTTCCTGCCGTTTACACAACCGTCACTTTTAATTAGGCCGTCACTGTCTCTTCGCTTCTCTCTGGGAAGAAGGCCCACTGCAGCAGCAGCTGTTGATTAATGGACTGTTGTCGGAAAACGTGACTGGAGGAGTTTACCGAGGAAAAAGAGCCACTGCTTCGTTGTAGGAAATCTCTGTCACCAGCACCAGTAATTTGAATTGAGAGAATCCGAATTTCAGGCAGGTGCCTACACAAGTCTTTCAGCAGACACGTTATTGAAAAGAAAAAGCCGGAGTCGTCGTTACACTCTCTGGCTACCTACTTAACTCTAGGCGGATAGAATACTTAAGCGAGATGAAAACAAGCGACAAAAGCCAAAATGGGTAAACATGGCTTTGTTGGTGCAACACGGAGCTGCGACAAAAACCAACTGCCCCAGCGAGCTCAACCGTCACCGATATTTTAACGGGTATTGCGGTAGCTCCACTCTCTATAACAACCCCTCTTTTCCCAGTCTTATACGGAGCGCGAGAAGACATACATACACAGCAGCAGTCTTAGGAGCAAAGCAAACAAGAAAATTCTCTCGTAGATTGGGGGTCCTCCACATAGTACGTCTCGCCAAACATTCACTTTTCTTTGACCGCCTCTCTGTAATCGTTTATATCCAGAGATTTTATGTTCACATTTTTTCTCCGGCGGCTGTAATGCCCCCCCCCCTTTCAAAATGGGAGACACATCATATAGGAATGCCCCCGGGGTAGACAAAGCGTGTAGAGAGTTTGAGTTGTTACATCGAGAGAAAAGGTAAAGAAGAAAGAAACTTTACGTGGAGGTAGGTCCCGTTCCGGCTCATTGGTAATTTATGCAGTTCGCCGTAAATAAATTGCTACTCCACCGGACAAACCTCGACCAGCCGGGCATTCTCCTTTTCCTATTACTATTAGTAAGCAGGAATTTCGGTAGCGCGCTTTTCGTCAAGATGTTTCTTTCTAACAGCATGTTGGTGTTGTTGAGTGAGAGGATGCAACCTTTCCACACAAATTTATGAGCGCAAAACCCGAATGCAGTTTCATGCATGTTTAATAATTCACAGATTTTTACCTACCGGAATTTAATCGATTCTGGACCAGGATTACCAGGTACAGGATGTGGTCCATCCACCGCGCGCCCTCGTTTATATAATTAATTAATTGGTGGGAATATTTTAGACATTATTTAATGCTTCTTGCCTAATGATAACAGTTGGATAAAAGTAATCTTCGTACATGATGCAGTAGCTGGGAAGCTTGGCAGCATAGCTCGAAACGCGAGGGCTGGTGGAGTTTTTTTTCTCATTCGAGAGAAAGTTTCTTTTTGGGTAATTTTTGACCACAGAATTGAACTTTGGATGGTTTCCATCTGTATTGATTACAGAGGGAATTTATTCTTGACGCAACAACCCCACTGATTATACTGCACTGCGATAAAACAAAATGGCGACAGATCACCCGGGAACTTTACTATGGGGAAAGGGAACGACGCAGCTGGTACGTTGCAACGAGGAACGCTAATTTACTTAAAATTTCTTTTCTCTTCAAAATTCCGCCCATATCTCGTTTCTAATCACAGTAACACAAGTACTTTAACGAGGACAGCGCTATATAGCAGAGGGGGCAAGGGGTAATCACATCATACAGTACATTAGGGTCGGTAATAGTCCTCATCCTTCAATGAAGGGGATTTGTCCCCCCTCCCCTAACCCCCTGTTCCGACCTCCCCTGACAGCACGCCCTTCCCTTGTTTTATCTTCCCTTGGCAGTTACTGACTACTGACATCCCTCTACCTGAGGCACCCTCGCTGTTTTGTGCTTGCAGAAAGCTTCCAGGGATTTTTGTTTGTTCACCGTTGACCGTGCCAAAAAATAAAACCACACAAGTGGCGCCGCACCATTTTACTTTCTTTCGTATTCCGACATCTGCCCTGTGCCGTTTTCTTTTCTGCAGCAAACAAGACGCGGGAAGCTTATAATCTAGAGAAGTTTTGAGACGCAACAAGCAAAAAGTCAAAACAACGACGCTTTAAAGAGAAAACTTTCACTCCGCCAACACTTTCTCGGTTCTTTCATCTATGTATATATTTTTTCGTCTGGTTTCCAAGCTGTGGTTCATTTGCGCATATTTTATTCTCGTTGTCGTAAATAAATTAGTTGATAAAGGGCTAATAGATATGGGAGCGTTCTTCCTTTACAGAAACGCAGAGAAAGTGGTCATGAGAGTATGCTACTTTTTGGAGAGGATGTAATAACCCACGCGGGTAAAAGAGAAAGCATTCCTAAGAAGATAGTATCCTCTGCCCTGAAGAAAATATTTGGAACTATCTCTCTGATCAAGTGTGTCTTCTAATGGCGAGAGAGGAACGGGAGGGGAGAAAGTTCATTCACGGGGAAAGTAACACGCCGCAATAAAGTACATTTTTCTTTACACTCTCCTCCTGAAAATGTGAAAAGTTTGTGGGTCTTGTCGAGAAGATGTCTGGGTGAAAGCGGAGCGCCATTATAAACGGCAATAAAAATATGTGGTGTTTAATTCACCCGCTTTTATAGTCCTTTCCGTCAGAGCTCTTTACTTTCTGTTGAACACTTTTTGTACACTTTTTCTTCAGACAGGAAAGCATTTAGGGGAACAGGTTGATATTAAAGAATGATCCATGGCGTGCAACTATTTCGGCTAAAAGGGGCATAATAGGTAATAGAAATACTCTTTTAAGCTAAAAATGTGACTCTGCGAACACCGGCTTCTGGAGTTTTAGGAAAAAAATTTAAAAAAGATAAAAATGATAAAAAAAAGTTTTCACATTATGTTTTCCTTTTCCTATTCTCAACTGTAGCAAAGCAAGACATTTTTAATCTGTTGTCATACGGTGAAAGATAGAACAGTCCCTAAGGATCGGTTGGGAGGCCTGGGCAAGAAGACCCAATTAAATTTTTGTTTCTTTTAATTGGTAAGTTTAAAGGGTCAATGCTGCTTTTCTATGTGTACTGGCCTGGACACTTGTGATCATCTGGTAACGTAGTTGGTGAGGTCCTGAAAATTAGTCATATTGTTAATTCTACTATAGCTGTATATATTTTGTAAGCAAGTAAAGGGTAAACCAAACACTTGAAGAGTTTGTTCAGCTGGATCTCCATAGGAGCTTGAGTTTTCTGAAAGCCAACGTTACAAACCAGCAAAATTTCTAACGAGGTATTTTTTGCCAAGCGTAGATTTTAGAGACTAGTGTAATCAAATATGGTTGTTGGTAATAACCATTTGAGGACTTCCGGATAATTTGTGGCAGTGTTTATGATGCTGGTACGATGTTTTTCTACCAAACGATGACACAGCTCTCATATTGTTTTCTGTTAAACAGAGCAGTGATGAAAAGTAAATTTTCTGAAGAAGAGGCGTATAGGGGGGTTCGAGAGGTGCAAAGTCTGCAGCAGCGACAAGTGTTTTGTTTTCCCAATAATGAGGTTCTTTGTAGTCGCTCCTGAATGGTTTACGTACGGCAGAAATAATTAGTGACAAACCCGANCAGCGACAAGTGTTTTGTTTTCCCAATAATGAGGTTCTTTGTAGTCGCTCCTGAATGGTTTACGTACGGCAGAAATAATTAGTGACAAACCCGAAATGGAAATGAAGTTAGACGAGTTATTCTATTGGAACCTTTTCAAACTACTTCCCCGTAAACTTCTGGAATTAGAGCCAAACAGACAATATTTAACTGAATGTAAATGAAAGTTGAATGTTTCACAGAGGCGCTCTAATTACTTTCACGGAAAGACAGAATTTAGCGAAGTATATAAAACTGTATAGAGAACAAAGAAAAATAACAAGAAATGGGAGCCATTATGAGGGCATTCAGCCTACTTTGCAATTATTTTGAATGCTTTTGGGATAATTTTAAAACAACAAAACATTCATTCCACCGTTGAATGTTGAATTACTTGGATTTTATGTTGTATCAAACAAACTTTATGTAGTCCCGTGAAATCAAAATTACAAATTGGAGGCAAATACAGAGAACTGAAACGGGTTTGGTTATAGGCATTTACTGTTTACAATGACCAGTCAAGAATATAAAAATTGGAGACAGGCAGCGCATTACAATGACGCAGCATCGTAAATATTTCTGAAAATCGGATAAAGGTATTCTCCCTCCTTAAAATTTTATTTTGAAATTTTGAATTTTTTTCCTTGAGAGCATTTAAAGAGAATTGGGACCGATGGAGGACAGAAATTAATGAAAATCCCATATTTATCCCGACTGCAGGAAGCCCTGCAGTCGGCAGGGCTTCTGCCGACAACACAGAAACCCTTTAATTTTCCCCATAACATTCCAAAAATACTACGACAGTCTTCAAATTCCAGCTCGCTTAAACTTAAGCATCAACCGACAAGGAAGAATGCGCTTTACTATAGTGAAATATGAGGGAGAGCTCAAAATACAAAATAAAATATGGACGCAGAGAAAACTGCGGCATGTTACACCAACAAACAAATTATTCAACACATGCGAACTTGGCAAAAGGAGAAGGAACGACGGAAGTGGACGACTTGTGTCTGCCGTTGAAAAACTCTATTTTGGACAGTTTGTGTAGAAGCGTAACTTTCCCCAAATATGATATTATGTACGCAGCTATCGTTGACTGACCGACCAACAAGATCAATTTTTCTGAAGACGATGATCCCGTTAACGGTCACTATTTTTCCAGCAATAGCCAAACTCCTCTATACCGGTGTCTTCTACAACAAAAATAAGTGCTCGTTTATATATGACAGCATGTTATAACATACAAAAGCATCCCCTGTCTACAAGGGAGTACTTTCACAATGGCTAATGTGACGTTTTTATGGTAGCCGTTATAGACAAGGTCGGTTGTTGTTATTTTGTAATAGTTAGTGGTTCGCCTGGAGAGAGTAGTTATAACCCTCCCGAATCCTTTTCCTCAACGGTCCTACGCACCGCTAACTTTGTTGAACTACGTGTGGTTCTCCGAACTCTTAATGCGTACTTTCGCCGAAAACAACTTTCCCAAAATTGTGCTCCTTTCTCCACTGCCATTATCACTACCGTCTCCCGCTTGTCGGGATTCAACAGCTTTTCTACCGAGTAGCTTAACAAAATGTGTTGTTCTTTGTTCTATCCTGTTGTGACACTTCCGCTAACGATTATGATCACTGCTGCTCTGACAAGTACATGTTCCAGGGGAAAACTGGGTAAATGCTGAAAATTTCAGGAATGAGTCACAGTAGCAATTAGGATTTACGTTCGGATTACAATGTAACGACCATTCCAATGAAACTGGGCGAACATTTGGACGAGCTTGCGGTGTCCTGGTTGGCGGAAGGATGTGGAAGGTCATTTGCCTTCAAAGAATGTTAACGCAATTACTACATGGATGGATCACAAATCACAACTATAAACTAAACTTGTGTGACAATATGAAAAGTTTAAATTGCAAATTGCTTGGGTCCCACTCTGAAATTATTTTATTTTCTCCAGTAAATCAGATAAATCAAAAGTGGAAAATTAGTTTTTAGCAAAATTTGGTAGTTTTTCTTGATATACAATGTGTCTTTCAATTAATTCAATTGCGCTATAAAAACGAGAAAAAGTATGGACGCTACAAGAAATGCATAACAGCATGAATTACACCCGTTTTGAACAACAAACGTGAAAGCGTATTTATACTATCACCCAAAACTGGGTCGTGAAATAATTTCTCCCCTGCAGCAATAAACTCTTGGTATTACATAACATAAATGAAACTTGTTTTCCTGTTTCATTTCCTCTTTCGGTTTCCCCCTCAAACAAAAAGTGACAATAAGTTTACTATGGACGTTTTCTTTCATACAAAAGTCGCCAACTGTTCCCACTTTCCCTTTCTCTCCGGGAGAATTGTCCTTGTCAACTTAGACAACTTGATCTGACTCTTCCTTACTATAAAAAACCTGGTTTTCCTTTGAAGTTTCTCTTTTGTAGTCCGACGATACTGTGTGGCGTGCTTGTTTCTTTGCTGTAAACATTATTCATTATTATTTCTCTACCAAGATAGTCGACCATAGTTATTTGGGCATTATGTAATAAATTATTAATTATATTCTGGAAACTCCCACGCTTTCCTTGAATTTCAATCCCCAGGCCCCGAATCCTCTTTCTTGTGATCGGATCAAGTGTTTATAATACAGTCAATTAGACAAAGGCACATTTAAGAGGAAAGCTGACATGAGTATGACTAAAGTGCTGTAAAATGCGAGCGTTGCTTTCCCGCAACTTTTACGTTTTCTTTGTTCGGCTTTCAGAGAAATTATTATAATGTGCCCGAGTGAATTTCCGTTTTAGATTTAAAATTAAAGCCAAATAAATTAAATTCGAACTAAAATGCTTTTTTCTAAAAGCTCTCCCGGAAAAGACTAGATTATAGGTAATTTCTAGTAATGCTGACTGAAACGGTATGTTGTGAAATCCAATTTATTTTTTTTTCTTTTCTCCTATCATCATGCTCCCCTCAATGGCAAATTGTTCAAGGTATGTCATAGTTATGAGTTGGAGAAAGTTAAACTTTTTGAAAGGATTTGGGACAAGGACATAAATTTTTGTTTCATCAGACTCGTTAATAAATTAGAGAGAGACAGAGAGAGAGAGAGTGGAACAAAACCTAAAGAAATTATAACTTTTCAAAGCAGAAATTTAGGTTGAGTGTAATCAATTTTAACTAGAATATTATCGGATTTGCACTCTAACTAACTTGTAAATATGGTAGTTAAATAGACTGGCAGGATAACTCTACGGCGCTCGGAACCGGGGGATGAGGGTTGCAAGCCCCCCCCCCAAGTTTGGGCCTTTTACATTATGTACAAGGATAGGGAGTGGAGGACCACAATGTATTACATGATAGGATAGGTAAAATCATTTCAACATTAAAAACTATTTATTTCATTTACCGTCATTTTGTAATTTTGTATGTTTGTTAAAACAATACGTAAAACTGTAAATTCTTTCTGTAAATTAAAAAAAAATAAGTCACTAAATTAAATTTTTAACGAGCTGCTTAATAGTTCATATTATCCGAATTATACAACTTTCACAAACATTTTTTTCGACTTTTGGCGGAAATTTTTTAAATAGAACGTCACTTAGAAAAATCTTATGAGAATGCTAATTTTGCTAACTTGCAAAATTCGTACATTTATAGCTATCCTTGTTTTATAACTATCTATGTCAAATATCAAAAAGGAGTTATTTTATTCCAATGTAAAATTATGATTCAACAGAAAATACCCCCGAAATGTGGATCCTGGAAAGGCAATTTATATTGTATAGAAATTCTTCGAATTTTAATAAAGCAGAGGTCTTCAGGGAAAACTGTTTTTTTCTATATTTTAGAAGCAATAATAAACTGCGTAGGCGAATGTATCAAATCATCACAGATTCGATTATCCTCTTTACCCGGAATAATAAAAGAGAAAGTAAAAATTATCTTTATACCCTCCTTTGTGAGTGGAGGCACTTCCTAGAATTTTTTAGATCCTTTTCCCATCAGCGTTTTCATTCGTATGAATAAATCTTTTATGAGTTTACCAGATTTCTTATTACTTTTTGCTTGCCCTTGTACTTCCTTAGAGAGCGGCTGCAAGACAAGCATAAAAAGTTACGGGAATAAAAGGACAATAAAATAGGAACTTTGTTACCAATCTTCTCCTTTTATGTTCCGTTTTACTTGCGAGGGAAAGTAATCCATGCTAATGACAGTCGGATAGACTGAAAGATAAGTTACGCAACCGAGTTTGTGAAAACAACAAGCTGCTGACAAGTAAAGAGACATGGCGGATAAAATTTTTTGGTTAAATATAAATGTAACAAGTTTTCTCATATACGTTTTTTAAGCTTGCGTTCTGCTGACCTATTTTAGTGACTCCTCATATTCGAAAGATTTAAATTTAAAGACATTTCTTTGTCATTAAAAGGAGAAATAATCATTTTCCCTGAAATTAGCAAAAGTACATTTTTCATCCTTCACCGAAAAAGCAATTAATCATCGCCAACCAGCCGGTTACACTGTACTCGAATTTCCATTTTATTTTTCATGCAAAATATTAGTTACATAAACGTACCTGACAAAATCACACTCGATAAAAATTTAAATTTCATTCTACCTTGAACGTCTGCCAAATGCATTATGCAAAGTAGTTTATTGTGCTTACAAAATGAGTTTACTTTGTAATACTTCTTGAGTAAGGTAATACCTACATAGAAAACTTTGCGAAGTGAGATGAAAGTTTGTAATTTCAATTGTACCTACTTTAATGCAGACGGTATTATAGTAGGTAGCTGCAGCCTACTTTGTGAAATGAGAAATGTGATAGTGTGAACACTTGTTTTGTTTTGGTAGTTACTGATAGGGTAACTGGGAATACAACACGCTTCTTGCAACTATCATAAACTTGTGGTCTTCAAAATGTTACACGAGCATTTCATCATGTTTGCTTTTTACCCAAAGGCTAAACTACACTAGCATAGGGACGTGAACACAATAAGGTTGCTCCTCTTGTGGGTTGCGTTGATGATTAAATATGCTGACTTGAGTAACAAGTTATGATGACGATGAACAATTTTATTTAAACACGTATTTCATACATGTGCTTAACTGAGAACGAAATACTACCCATTTCGTACATTATCCTGTCATTTATGTATGACGAATATTGATTCACCAATCTCCTGTTATACGTATGTCCGTCGTCCACGTGGCAGGTCGTACTTGTGGGGGTTGTTGTTAGAATATCTATCAGCAAACAAATTTGTACGATAGTACATGTTGCCATACCAATTTCATTAAGAAGGATTAGCAATTCAAGTTAAGCGCCACTGATTTACTTTAGAAAACTGTTTCACCAATTAAAACTATACAACTATCTCTACAAATACTACAACTCTCCAGGCCGGACCTCATCAAATTTAGCCCCTGCATCGTATCATTGTTATCTCATCTATCCATCGACAGAAATGAACCAGGAGGAACGCCCTTCAACTTGTCATTCCATTCAGTCTACAATCCCACACAACTATCAATTTCTGTGGGCAATGAACCGCTCCCCCTGCTCAATGGGACTGCACCCCACTTTCCTTTATAAACTGGATTATGATGAGAAAATCGCAAGTAAAGCAAATAATATTACACTCTTTTGTCAAATACCTACCTACTCGTACGTGCTGCTTGTTTTTTTTTACAAAACTAGTCTCTCTCTCTCTCTGTACTATTGGTAGAAAGTATTCTTGCACGCAGCAGAAGAACAAAGGTAAATATTTGCTAGTAAAACACTGACACACCTCCCCGTTAATAGCACCAAGGCTTCCTTCCAGGGACTCCAGAGTGTCCAAGACACGTGTACCCAAAAAAAACTTTCTTGGCTTTCACTTCCCTCGATTCCCTTGTCGTTCCCTTGTACGTGTGCGTGTGTGTGGTGGAAAGGGAAAGTAAAAGCTCCAATTTAATCTACCTTGTTTACCCAAGCTTCAACCAGAGAGTCACTCTTCCCTTGGACAGGGCGGCAAACTTTCCCCGGGTAAATAACCGATTGTTAATACATATCCCTCCCTGGAAACACGTACTCTGCTGATTTATTTCGGGGACCTTATCTCTCTTTCTCAAGTTCTGCCATAAATACTCATCTCCATCATCATTCTTCCCAAAAACTTGGTCATTTACATTTTCCTTTGTATCCAAATCATTTAATGGAACAACATCCCTGTATTTTTATTTACGAGTCTTTTTATCTCTTTCTCTCTCTCCTTCAACCTTTTCTACATTGGGAGTACCTGCAGCCAAGAGAACGTTCTTGTTCGCCTGCTGTGTTTTCTCACGCCGGGTATTTATTTATTTCCACATATGTTGTCTGGTGGAAAGTTAACGACGCCGGGATAAATGTACAAACATATCTTTATTTACTAACACCTCCACTCTCATAAAGCCCCACCGACATTAATCACGAGGTTTTGTCTTTACCTTTGAAACTGTCACGTAGTTCGTGTTTTATGCGCAACTTAAAAAATGTGACGACAGGGCGAATGATCTTGGGATTTTAGCAATGGAGTCAAAAGTGTCCCCCGAGCTCCTTGGCAAACAACTCCCGTTTCATTTTTAGTTGGGGCGTTAAATTTTGCGATTCTTTCTTTCCCCTTGCAAAAAACTCTTGGTGGTTACCGATGTGTGACCTCGTTTAAAAACCCTCACGGAACATTTCTTTTGTCACATAACCGTAAAGGAAATAAGGCGATGAGCGCAAAAGGAGGTGAAATGGGTAGGCGAGGAGGAAAACACATGTAGCAACGAGGTAGAAACATACCATCATTGTTTTAACAGCCGCTATTCTCTATGGAAATGGGCAAGTCGGAAGGGGAATAAATATGTGAGAGGAGTGGGAATAGGTAAAAAGGAATGTTTTAAAACTGGGTCAACTATACACATCTTTTAATTCTGCGTGAGTCTCGCATCAATTAAATTAAACTTGGGAACTACCTATTTCTGTTTCACTTTAGGGGCCATCCAAATATTACGGCATGTTATTATTGTAACACCCCCCCCCCTCCGTTCCCAATTTCAGGTTTTATAAAGATGGAGTACGGGAATTTGCTTTGGATAATCCCAATTAGCGTGACATGTTGTATGAAGGATCCCCTATTTTTGCTGATGTTTTTGCGTGCCCTATGACCACTGAATTTTTTGTTATTTTTTGCTTTGCAGCTGTTTTGTCAGTGCTGGTAAGAGAATTTGGCAGAATAAAGCGGATTGACTCAGCGGATGACAATGGACACAGACAGGTACTTCGACACCCAAGTAAAAAGTGCCAAAAATGTAAGGAAATGAGTGAGACCCACTGATTTGTCACTGTCAGTTGTTTCAGAGGAAACTGGTATACTTTTTCTTTTCTTGCTACGACAACGTCCCTTTCTTTAACGTGTCTACAAAAACTTGTCCCACAAACGGAAACAGGAACTTAGAGACTCCATTTTATTGTGGATTCGGGTTCGTGTACCCTTTTAAGGAAAAGTTTTCCTTTTTTTCGATTAGCTGGAGGTCTCTCGAAAGAAAATCGTAAGGAAAACTTTTTCTCTCTGAAAGCGAAGGTTTGTTGTCCGCCTGTCAAGAAATGTCGACAAATTTCTCTTCTCCACGCAAACTAACAACGTCGATGATGTCAGCAAAACTTGAAACTAGTCTATAAAATGTTTCTTGTTTTTCCGTGTGTAAACACGATTTTTTCACAACGATATTGCATGTTCCCTGCCAATTCGACGTGCTAACACGAAAATCCTTAAAAAGATAAACTTTCTTGGAGAAAATCGGTAAAAAAAATCTTGATACTCTCCCTCAGACGACGTATTATTTGGAAAGGCCAGTTGGCGCCGACCTTGTAAACATGGGCAGCCATCAACTTTTCTTTTCTTGACAGTCAACGACATTCCTTCCACTTTTCATTTTTTGTGTCAAATGGCCAGTCTGGCTGGAAAAAATGGCGTGTCCGTTTATTGTCTTTGATGTACATGTGTGTTCAAACTGGTCGGTTCACTCAACCCATCAGCGGTTGACCTGTCGTCGTGGAACATGGATTGTCATCAACTTTTCTCTTTGCAAAACTAATATAGCATCTCTAACTCGTAATAAATATGTCTAGACTGTTACACATTTAAACAAACACATTTTCGCATATTTTTCAACTTGTCAGCTTGCAATTTTTATGAAATGAGGTATGTACACGTATACTTTTAGTATTTGAAACATGTTCTAGATGAAGGTTACAGACGGATTACTATTTTGTATTGGAAAATCCTGAATATTGCACGGGCTTGCCGGTATCTTTGTACATAATCCCTGCATGAATTGGTAAACGTCCAAAAACATGCAGGGAAAATAGATGCACGGCTTGTTGTATTATTTGGCATTCTGCAAAATATTTAGGTTAGATCGACCAGCATTTTTAAGAGGGAAAATCTTGTAATGCGTAAACTTTGCAGACAGAATAGTGTTGGTAGTTGTGCACCACACCGGTTGTAAAATAAAACTTTTTACAGGGTTCCGTTGCCATGCACCGCGGGTTTACCACTAACACTCATTTTATTACCGCAATGAACACATTAGCAGATAAGTACACAATGTGCTTTCTACTTCCCTGTGTGTGTGTACAGACAGAGGATAGTAAAGCACGAGATGCAAGGCGAACAATGAATATCTTGTTGCAGGGGCAGAAAAACCATCAATGGGCTACCTCTTCAATTTCTCATCAAGAAAGAATTGCCGGTGGCTTTGCAGGAGAAAGTTAAGAATAAGCTGAGTAGAGGTTTAGGGGGTCTACACTTTTACTGCTAAATAAAGTACAGACACGCCACAAACAAATTTGGGGTAAAGTGCATCATAGAAACATTTTTTGGAGTTCGCACTAATTTCAGAAGGGGACTTTACCTATGAAAATAATTTATTTTCCACTTTGACCCAATGCAAATAATTTTTATTTTTAATATCGCCTTTTTCAATGAGGTTTAAAAGCGAACTCTACATTTGCTGCAGCAAACTTAAAAATAAAGGACGTGCGGTCACCCAATTATTACACGCTCTGTACAACTCGTCATCACCGTAGAAATTGAGCAAAAACCCGAAATAATATATCGTTA
>JAHZNE010001482.1:0-17270 GCA_027744055.1 Callyntrura sp. NNG-2020 | reverse complement strand
AGTGGTGTGTGTGTTTCTGTGTAGGGTGTATAAGACCACTGGTTACATAATATCTTTTCTAAGCATCATCATATCAAAAAGCTGTCGTTATGGTTGGCCCATTCCCATCATCATCAGCAGTGACGCCAAGGATCATTAAGCACCCGCGAGGGAGACACTAGAGATATATGTAATAATAATCAGTGTTATTATATAATGTTTCCACCACCCCACCAGTATATAGCTTTGAGTGAAGTGTCAGAATGACTGTTGGCCTCCGCTATGAGTAGTCTGGCAAAATGCTGAATAATAGCAAAATGCTTTTCTCCATCTTCACACTAAAATCACACAATGTCCGCGTGTGCATTTACATGTACATACATTGAACCAGCGTGTATGTGTGTGGTAGATCGGACTTTGTTGGCATACTTCTTCTCGTCAGCATCATTATGACGATAGTAAAATTATTATGAGTTGTACAAACATCTCAACTTGTTCCCTTGTTTCTCTATATCCTTATTGTGCAGCTTTCCTACTTTTATCCGCCTTATTATGAGAAGAATTATACGGAACGATGCTGATGCTCCACATAATATTTATCTCATCCAACAGAACGGAGCACACGACAGGATCAACTGTGTGTCTCGTCAAAATTTTACAACATTCTCTCGCAATAATCAACATAATGCACAATAGGATGCTCATTATTATCAGTTATTATCACTAAATCCGTAATGTGCCGTTGTTCCTTCTCTTGTTATCTTACTCGTTTTGCTGGTAGAACTGGGCTTGCATTTTCGTACTTTGAGACATCCAGTCTTGTCATGTGTCATACAGTCTCACTTTCAATTTCTTTCTTCTTTGAATACACCACGCGTAAGCAACTTACTTCCGGGATTAGTTTTGAACAATGCGCGTTGAGCTAAATGAATGAACGTGCATCGTCGTATATCATGTTTCGCGTATGTACACAGAAGACCTGGAATTCTATTTTGCTGTGGAACACTAATAATAATGCAAGTAATAATATCCTGGCAAAATATTCCAACTTACAGCAGTTTTAGGACAACGTCATTATTATTATTATTATACACGGAAATAAATGAGGAGACCATCTCAAAAATGTTTTAAATAAAACGAGCATATAGTCAGTTATTGTGTGAATATGTATCGTATTTTCAGTTATCTTTTACTTACCTACACAACGAACCTCATCACACGTTCAGAGTATTACTCTCATACCTCACTGAATGAGTATTCTATTAAGTGCAACCAGCGAGATGTATTAGTGCCTGTTCCAGACTTGTGGACTTCTTTCACAATGAGCATCGTACAGAAAAAAAACCTGCAAAACCCTTCAGCAGTTATCATTTGTTTCCCCTGGGAGGGCGAAGAAGCTTCTCTTATGTTTCGCCTTTCTTATGCGTGTTCGCCACCATTGGGATTTAATGTATAGAAGTGACATCTCAGTGACAAGTAACGATCAAGATGAGCCTGATGGCAGAGTAGATTCCTTTACAACTGCTGCTGCGAGACACAACTCCAGCAAAGCTTTCATTGCAATATCATCCTCGCTATCATCAACATCCTTCTCTCTTCTTTCTCTCTAGCCAGATCACTCTTTCACTCGAGCATTATTTCTTGGAGTAGGAAGATGTGCATACTTGTATGGTATCATTATAAGACGGAAAGGGCGCACATTATTATAGGAGAAGTAGATGAAAAAAAACTTTGTCATCCATATAGTGCGTATTATCGCAATGGCTCATTAAACATTTGCCAATGTAATGTTCATCAAAAAAGGAAAGAAAACATGCACACACATTCTTCCTGTCTTTGCATTTCTTTCCTTTATGCGTCAATGCTAAAGCAAAGGAGAAGAATAGATTCTTTTTTTCAGAGAGGCTGGGTAGCCGTGGTGGAAGCACGACTAATAAAAGAGGCAGGGAGAGAGAGAGGATCCTTTTTTTTCTTCAAAGAAAGAAAAATAATAGTATAACGACTGGCGGAGTGAGATATCCCGAGTGTGTACACAATTTCTGAAGAGATTTTCTTGACTCAATTTATTTCATTACTGCTTTCATTAGCTTTTTCATAACTTTTCACGTTATATACCGTTATGGAATCCATAAAACCTCTTCCCGTATGAAATCCAATCCTGTAACTTGTACATTCAGAAAAGACTATACACACTTTGGAGCAAACGTTATTTGGACAGGGGATTCTGTATTGAAGGAAACATTGTGTCACGGCTCACAAAAGGAATATTTCAGGCACAATCGCTGCCTCCTAAATGACAAAAAAGGAATTATATACAGCACGTATTTGTACCCTGTGAGCGACTAGTAGATACTATAATTCCATCAGAACAAAAGTATGACATGATGATGCTCCGTACATCATTTGTAACAAAGTAGTACAACATAAAGGGCGCTTACATGGAGAAGTATCCTATTCCCTACTCATACACTACGTTGAATGGGGAAGTTTAGTGACTGTGACTTTTTCATCCTCATTCAAGTAATCAAAGTAATCGCTGTAATGAGTGTAATAATAATAATCATTTTTGAAGAAAAGAAAACATTATATCACAGTCTCCAGTTTGTAAGACCCCCTCCCTAACTTTTATACAAAACGACGTATATTGTGTGTAGTTTAGAAACAAAGATGGGTTCGTAGCCTTTCTTCTTCCAGAGGCGTCTTCTTTTTTAAAGCTATTTTATAATGAGAGTAGGAGTGTCCAGGAGAATACCGCTTTCCTGGTGGAGAGGAGAAAGTGACTTGATTCCACATCACACCATATTTTATTTCCGTCAGTGTCATTATAACATGATAAAAGAACATTATTTGATGTGGTTTAGATATTTTGTCGGATGCGTCATTTATTCAACCGAAGTAACGGGGTAAACTTACGTGTGCCTACGTAATATATTTTTGAATCTTCCGCTATTCCCGTCAGAGCGTTGTCTAGTTATCTGGTGTTTTTAGACAACATATCATTACGGTAGATTGAAAAGCGGGCGTGGTGCAGTTCACCGCACAGTAGGAAGACCACTGGTAAAAGTGGGAAAAATAATAGGACTCTTTTTCGTTTGTATTTTAGTATAGGGCTGTTATTACAAGAAAGTATAACAAGTATAATGGGAAAGGAGAGTATAGATAATATTTCTTAAAATAATATCGTAACTTGTAAATACCGGTCGTTACGAACCGACCGTCAGCATAACAGGCCATTTGCTGCTATAGTGTGTTTGCACAAAAGAGAAAGTTTCTTATAGCAAAAAAAACGGGAAGCTTTTTTTCTCGTTGACTATATCAGAGAAAGTTTTAAAGTACTTTTTTAGAACCACGAGTCGCAATTTTTGCCCTACAGATGAGTCTCGTAGATTGAATTTTGAATTTATTTTGGTCACTTGGAAATTTTTTGCAGGATTTCTCTCTAAAAACTAAAACATTTCTGTGAAATGTGGAACGGGAAGAAAGTTACTTTAAAATGTACAACGACAAGTACGTAATTTTTTTCACAAGCCGAAATTCATGACCAGGTGAATCAATAATTCATGACTGTCGCAGAAGCACATAAAATTTTTGTGGGACTGAATAAAGTTTATGGCAAGTGCGTAATAACACACATCTCTATAAATCTGCTTGTGGTACAGTTGAAATGGAAAAGTGATGAGGATAAAGTAGAAATGGAATTCTATGAAAGCTAAGCTGGGTTCGAAATAAAATAGATATATCAAAACAAAAAATATGTCTTCGATCAGCCAAAACTGAAGGCAAGGGAGGCAAACCTGACATCGACAGAAAGCCATGCGAAGAAACTACACGGCATGGTTTATGGCGGTATATCGCTTCCCTGTACAGATGAGGGATGTCTCCTGTGAAAACTAGTGAATTTATTTTGAGCTTTAGAGAAAGGCGGCTGCTAACGGGAACGCATAAATGAACTGACAAACTCGAGGAGAAGATGCTGATATGCTTTTGCAAATCACGCTTACTTAGCCGACATAGTAAATGGTTGGCTCGTTATGAAAATATGAGTGGGGAATGTCTAGCTTCTTTCTCTTTGCCACAAACACGAATGAGCGGGAGAGGAAGAGGTATTTGCCAAGAGAAAATAATGTTGTTGGAGGTGACTACATATTTTAAAGCGAAACAGACTTGTGATAAGTGCGTTTAAATACCACACTCCAGAGAAGAGATACATACGCTACCAGACATTTCCCTGTCCTATAAAGTCAAGTGTACGAACATATCGCATTGAAATTTTCCTCGGAGCGACCCGCTTTGACTTCAGTTTCTATAGGTTGACATTTGCAATGATAAATGTCGCGCTGTTAGTTTTTCTAGGATTTTCAGTAATTTCTAGTTCCTCTTTACATTTCCCCTTTCCAAATAATGGTGAAAAAACATAGTGTAATGGTTATTATATTAACGGCAGCTGAGAAAGGGAACAAACAGGGAGGCAAGACGGCGGAAAAAAGGAAGCTTTACATTGTTGGCATCTTAATGACTAAAAATCCACTCGCTTTGTTCACGTCCCATTTTCCCCTACTTTCTCACAAAAGTTATGGATACATAAGCGTGTTCAACACTTTTTTCCCGGTGAAGTATACATATACGCACAGGACGATGCTCCTGGTGCTTGCTTTCACGCTTAGCCTTTCCTACTGACAACTTGAGGAGGAAGACGACTCCAGGGGTCCAGTAGTGTTTGTCTCTATATACAAAAATTTAGTTTGTCTGTGTTATCACATCACAGCACAGATGTATGTTTTTGGTAGGTAGGTGCATAAACTTTACCTTTCGTACAACATAACGGCCTGTATTTTTCCCATAAGCTTGTCACAAAAAGGAAGGAAGTGTTTTTTGTCAGTGAAACATAATACCAATTGATGATTGTTGTGAGCAATAAGCATGAAGGGAGAGGGAAGGTTAGTGAGTGAGTAAAAGGGGAAAATGAAATCATGGTCTCATAATGTCAACCTAGTGGAAATGAAGGTAGTCGATAAACGACGATGGAACGGGAAGCTAAATATTATATTAAAATAGGTGTGTAAGAACTAAGCTACTCTCCTATTTCTCTCCATTTCTCAGATATCTCTACGAGAAAGAAAAGGGTGTAACTCTGTACATGCCACTTCCATCATGCAGGCTTTTATTGCATTTTGGAACAAAAATATACTGTGAAAGAGGAAGGACGCACAGACAATCCATAGGAACCTTACCTCCATGATGATAATAGTATTTCATCGTAACAAGAGAAGATTTCTGAGGTAGCGCGAGCGGCGGTGACATTGGCACGGGCCTGTGTAGGTGTGTACTCGTATGTACATAGCATGTGTACCGGTTGACTGTCAATATGTATGGGAAAATTGTTGGAAAGTACACACACTGATAGACAATAATGCAAAAGAATGGTGTGGATGTGAGTAATAATAAGGGGAGCTGGGATAGACGTGGGGAAAGAAAATGCGGAAGACGAGAACAGAAGAATAGGAAAAGAACTGCTGCAAGTGCTGCTTTTCTAAATGTTCACCGAATACAGGCTTGCTATATTGGCAGGTTTGGCTTTTAATACCGGTGATACAATGAGTACATCCCGTATCAGCAGTATCAACGACCGTTGCTCATGTGTAGCTTTTAACACAAAAGCAACTGCTTTTTTTGCTAAGTTTTGGTTTATGATGATAGAGTTGACATTACGACGAGATTGATTTTACCAAAGAATAGAAACTCTATAACAGCATGAGACATTTTTCAACTTAAAATTTTGATCTCCTGGGGTTCCTTTCAGTGCCGTACACACACAATCATTTTCTCACAAGGCGCGCGGTCTCTTTTTCTTGCTCGTCGTTTCACTCCCTCCCTCCTTTTTTCTAAGGGATTGCTGCCTTTCTTTAGGATGCTAGAATGTGAAGAAATGCTGACCCTACTTTCTTCACTTTTTCTGGTGCATGCATACCGTTGGTAATGATGATGCCTGTTGTTGTCTACCTCTGCGTTCAGAGATATTTTTAAAAGATCTTACATGCTGATTTTCGTGTAATCGGGTGCTGTTTTCTGCTTGTTTGGGAAAATAAGCGTCTTGAAACTTTCAAAAGGAGAAAGAGAGAGAGAGAGAGAGCGAGAGGAGAATGCTGGTAGTCTTGTGTAAAACTTGGCATGGACTTGCAATGTCATTGTCATCTCGAAAAGAAAAGAAAGAACACACATAAACTTGCTACATCCCATTTGTCAGCTTTCAGCAACAGTAGCACCAGCAGTGGTGGCTGGAAAATATTATGTTGCTACAATATTTTTGGCGTTTCTTCACGATGAATATACACATATTTATATGTAGGTGCATTGACACAAATGAAAATACAACTGACAACTGGTTCAGCAATTCAACAAAATTTATTAGGCTTACTCCTGCGAGTGGTAATGACAGATTGCTTGTGTATGTCTTTACGTGCTAAAACTGTCAACCACACCAACGTACCGATTACAGCCAAGTTTATAAATGTTTTTAGATGAGATGACAGAGATTTATTTTTGTATGAACATATCTTTAAGAACCCTTACGGTTTTCTTCTACACCGTGGCGCCGTGAAACAGGGAGGCATTACTGTGTTTGAAAGGAGAGAGGTGCCACAAAACCTGTGACTTCACTCTATGCTATACTAGCTAATGCAGAAACACTGCCACATATTGTTAAGTTCCATGTGGCCTTTACAGTTCAAGTTTACTCAAATATATAGCCTGTAACGCTATGCCATAAAGTGGTAAAATCCCAGCACATGCAGGGTTAAACAACGTGTAGATATTTACAATAGTCCGATTTAAACACGGGCAATTTAGAAGTTTGTTGGTTTAAAAAAGCTGGATAAAATTTATGATCCTATATATTCTTTTGACAGCCAGGTGACTAATCATGTTAGATTGTGGTGACCACTGCTGAGCTAAGTAATTCTTTTTATATAATTTATATTAGTTGTACAACTTGACCAAGAATCTTAAAACGTCTTTTAAAATAAAACTTTTTGTAGAGCAGCAGCAACTACATATATTTTTCATCTCTCTTTAATATCCTTTTTATTTTTGCTGTAACAAAATAATAACCCGCTTATAAAAACCGCAGTATTATCAAATTGGGCATAGGTAGACACATATAGTCATTCCATTACATAGGCAATCAACCCTGTACATTTGAGAGCAGAGTCTTGTACGCTGGCGGACCACCACAATAAAAATGTGGAGTGGATAACATGTGTACATGGCATGGTGGCTTTTACCACTGGAAATTACTTTTATTTCAGCGTGATAAAAAATTGGTACAACCGCAGGCCAAGTAACACTATAGCACAACGACATGCTGCTGCTACATGACGAGAATTTTGCTTTTTCAGTGGCGAAATTACACTTGGGGAGCAGCAGCGCACAGTGACTACGAATGGTTACATGCCTGCCTGAGTTCTCTTTCTTCTTTCAACCACTTTCTCTTCCCAAATTGATTTCCAGATCCACTTACCTTCGCATTACTTTCTCTTTTCTCCTTTCTTTTGAAGAAGAAAGCATTGCAAAAAATTTAGATGTAATTTGGTTCATACATTATTACAAACATGTAAAAAATGAATTGATAGGTGAGCCAGCGACAAAGCGAAATGCGAGAGTACATTGTATTCTGTAACAGCAGCAGACAAATTTTCCCCGAATGTTATTTGTACTTTGTACGCCATGTGCTACTGTAGAGATGTGTAAGTCTTTTATTTGTACCTGGGCTTGCTTTACACACACACCACACACACCATACGCGCCCGACACTACTTCTACATAAGGCTCATGCCTCGCGGTTTTTCTGTGTATTATTACATTTTTATAGCATCATTGTAAAAAATTGTCTTTCTCTTTCAATGTGTAAAGTATTATTACCACAATGGAGGTCTGCTATAAATTATTGCTTGCTACTTCGGCAATTCCAGTTCTGTCGTGCCGAAAAAGTATACGTTTTCTAAATAATATTATATACCCGATTATAATACACTTTCATATAAGTATATACCTTAATGCGCGAGCATAATGTGTGCCTGGAAGGACCATCCCAATTTCGGATATATACACAATGAGCCACCGCGTTTACATGCTGTTTTAAGCAAAAAAGAACAAGAAAAGGATTAGAGTGCATTTTCCTTCCACCGTCACACAACTACTACCCGCCTGATTCAAGTTCATTTTTATGTATTATTATTATTATATAGCCTCCACCGATTATTATAAGTTGCCCTACCCTTATACCACTTCTCTGAAAAGAATATAGCATTCATTTTTGAAGATAAGTTGTTTCCTCCGTTAAATTTGGCTGCTGCGTTCTCTACTCGTTGTATTTTTGGACACGGAAAAGGTAGAAAGGGATGATAATAATAATACTTTGACTATGACTTCGACCAGAGGACTACTAGCATGAATGCAAGCTTTAAAGTAAAATAATACGGTTTAAATAGTGAGCGGTAAATGATAAAATTTGTGGAAGAGACTCACGCACAAACTTTCTCTGTATACACACAGAGCGTATCAGTGCAGTTTTATTATAGCTGATTGTGCTAAGAATAAACTTATATAACTTACTGGACTACTGCACAGTGAGTGAATGAGGGCATGCATGCAACTTCAAAAGGATAGATCGTGTGATGCGATGTCTTCCCAGCTCGTATTGAATGGATACTATACGGGAATGTTTAAACGTCTGCCGTTGCATTTACCTTTTCCTTTTCTGCTTGTTTGGAATGGTGGAAAAACTTTATCCCGGGAAAATGTTGTGTGGTACGCTTTGGAGAAGAAGCGATGCATATTATGATCAACTGGCAGTGTGCTATAGGTAATGGCTACCATTTGGATAAATGTGGGATATTATCGATGAATTACCATCGGTTGAAAGTGCATTATTGAAAATGGTGAATTTATCCCGGGATGGAGTACCGTATGTTTAGTAGTTCACAGTCCAAGCAGGGTAGTCTTGTCAGGATCTATGAAATATACCGTCGTTTTTTTCGAGTTTACACTTTACTACAAGTTTACTTCACATAACGACTAGCTAGACGAGTAATGCACAGCACTAACCATAAATTAAGATAGCAAAGCACATAGGATTATTTTGACTTAAATTTACAGATTTCTCTTGTAATCGGAATCAGCACTGGTTTTGTTAGACTGTTGTGAATAACAGCGGAAGGGAAGAAGGGAGCGAGGAGAATTTTATTTATAGCGTACAACGTGGAATTCTCTCTTAAGGTTGTGCCTGTGTGTATACCAATTTCATAGAAAGCGTTCACTGCAATGTAATGCCATGTTTAGCCACCTAGAATGGAATGACCAGCGAGCGAGAACTATTGTAATCTAGCAA
Organism: Callyntrura sp. NNG-2020; assembly: GCA_027744055.1. NCBI lineage: Eukaryota > Metazoa > Arthropoda > Collembola > Entomobryomorpha > Paronellidae > Callyntrura > Callyntrura sp. NNG-2020. Next base: position 7,906 of record JAHZNE010001482.1, on the reverse strand, counting down.
AAATTGGAGATTATTTAGGACAGCGTCCTTTTGCAAATGAGGAAGATATTTTATAGTCAAGGAACAAATCCCTAGGAAGAGTCATTACCTCACCACAGGAGTAGTGTCTTTGGGAAAGTCATCATCCCTTTTCCAATTTCAACGATGCACACGTCCATCCGATGAATCTTCAGTGTTATGAATATGCAAATTTTTCTTATTTACATACTAATCCCATCCCGTTGTAATCTTCCCGTTTCCTGTCACCGACTTATGATGGGGTCTCGCTAAATGACGTAGACCGTTTATGAAATAAATCTTCTTCGCAGAGATAGAACCATTGCTCCACCAAGGTTATATGTAAGACAAGAGCGCACCAGATACACCAGCAAGCTCCACAAAACTTAATTTTTTTACTTGACAGTATCATCTTCTATTCGCATATGCGACGACTACAGAAAAATACGATTATTCTTTGATCATGTGAAGCACCCTCATATTAAACTTTTGGCATCTCTGCCTAAACAAAGTAGAAAACGGGGAGAAACGGTTGAAAGCAAATTCATTTCTTAATGCTTGTACATACATGGACAGGTAGAAAGATATACGAGTTTTCTTTCCCCCTTTCTCCACTGCGTTCATTTATTTCCTGGGCCAGTATACCGTGTTGGAAATATGCGTTTGTGAATACGATGAACGTCGATGTCGGCAGGCACGTTCATATATACCTTCATCTTGTAGGAAAAACGCTCCGCCGTCGTCGTCTTCTCATTTTCTTTTCTTATCCTTTCAATCTTTATGCATGGATTACTAGGAATTATCCTGCAATTAGATTCAAAACTAATGTAGAAAAAGTAAAATACCCGGGTTTGGATCATCACTTTTCTTTAACAATTTATTCCAACTACTACTACTACTCCTACTGCCTCTGAATAAGAGAGAGAGAGAGAAACCTCGTTTGGCTGACAAACTTTTTTTTAAACTCATTCTTTTATGTAACTGCTCAGCTCATGCTACGACGACTACGATATAGACTTATGTGCGCGGTGCTGCTGGCTGCTGAATTCATGTGTATATTAGACATGCTTTCTCTTTCCACTGCCAGCTCAGGTTTACTCACTTATCCCAGCAGTCTCTCAACACGATATTATGTATTTCTTATTATTATTAATACCACGACTGCACACATTTTTTTTCCTTTCGCGTTTCCAGGATTATTCTTCTCCCTTGTTATATAACCATTTCCCTTTGTGCATTGCATACATCATTCTTCTACAATGAAATTAAATGAGTGAACCTGCACAGAAGAGAACAGTGCCAGTTGAAACAGGGCTGCTGCCGCTGTGCTCCTGTAGTAGAAAAAAAAACAGTCGAATGGTTTAACTTTTATATCATTTTGCTTACTATTACGTTATGCGTACAAACATTTTTTACACTTGTCTGGTTACAATAATATCCACGTGGAAGAAAGCAAGGAAGAAAGAAACTTTTGGGGAGTTTTTTTTTGTACTTTCTCGTTAACCGGGTGAAAACGGTGCTAAGGCTGGATGAAGTGAGGAAAGAAATAGTTACAACTTACAAGTTAAACGTGTGCAGCCCTTTCCATTCATGCATGCATGGAAGAAGAAGAAGTGTATATATAGCTCTGCTGGCAGTTGATATAAAAGTCTTTTATCTCAAATTCCGTATTACTTACCTCAACCGTCACCATCATCATCGTCATCAACGGGCAATTCATGATCAGAGCAAAGGCTATATAGCACTAGAAATGCTAGTTACCCAAGGTAAGATGGTGAAGGCACATATATCCTTAAGTTACTTACTATTATTATTCAACTCTACTCGTCGTAAAAGATACTACAGTACAGTAAGTGAGCTCAAGTTTTCCTAAGCAAATAATGTTCCTTCCTGCACCGCATTTACTGCTAAGAAGGTGCAATATTATCGAAAATAAAAAATAAAAAGAGTTGTGAAACTCGTCTGCATAGGTAAGTTTCCTACCTTTTTGGCTAGCGGCATAATATATGTATAGTAGATGAATCAGCCCAAAGAATAAACGAAAGAACGACACAAGAACTTTTTCTAATTTTCTGTAAAATGTAATCGATCAATTCTGTATCCTGCACACGAGTTATCTCATATACTTACGTACTTTTAGGTTTGACGCTTTCAGACAGTTGGCTAGTTGAGGAAATCCTATACGTAGATTATATTAGAGATACATGCATAATGTATTAATGGGTTGTGTCGTCGCAAACAATTTAATATTGAAAAGCAAATAACTTGCGAACAAAACCAAGTACCTGGGAAGGCTGTAGGCATTTCATGTTTTTTTAAACTTGAGTTAGATAAGTTGGCTACGGTTCTACCTAGCGCAAGCTTTCGGCGCTCTACAGCAAAGCAGCGCGAACTTTATCACTGTTAGTCCATTTTCCACAACGATGAATAGTATATCTCATGTTTGTATGTTGAGCCTCATAAACTTTAGTATATATAGAGTAGTATGTACTACACCAATTTCATTTGAATGCTTTTGTTTAATATACTGATTGACTATTTCAGCTGGGTTTTAGTGGGAGGCTAGATTTGAAGGCAATGCATTTTAGATGAGCTAAAGTAAAAAAAAGTTTTCCCGTTTGAAAACTTTTGCCAATCAAGAAGCAACATATTTGGGATAATGCCGTGTATTGATGTCGCCAGTGCCGCCGAAAGTACTTCAATCGCTAGGGAAAGCATATCTTAAATATCCTTATTATAAAACGCGTCCACTTATAGATACATATTTCAGGTTTGGTTACGTATTCCACATACATATTTAAAGAGCTGAATAATAGACATCCTCTTTGCAAAACCTGGTTAAATTCTATTCTGGTAACCGCGTGCTTTTTTATACATGGCTGCAAAAACTAACTGGTTGCTTGAAAAATATCGAAATTATTTAGTGAATATAGCAAAATGGATATACGTCACGTCTTTCGTATCAGAAGTAATTTATGCTAATGGTAGCGGCGACATGCATAGCGTGGTATGTATGTATTGTATTTAGATTTTAGATGTAGCATTATTCCTGGATCGCCATTTCTATCAGAGAACAAGCAATCACAAATTTCGGTGTCGGTATTTGCAAAACGTTGTAACGTATCACGGGGTTGATTGTGGGAACTAAGGAAGTACCAAAAACTAGGTTGATCAGAGGATAAAAACGAGGAAGGAACTCACTGGAGCTGTCAGAATTCCTTAGCAAGAAAAATTTTAGGGTGGCACGACAATCCTTGCTAAAAGTGGTTTAACGGTTGGTCGTCAACATGGACAAGTAGGGAGGGAGTAAGAAGAATTTTATGTAGAAATGCTATTTTGTCTAATTGTAAGTTAAAAGTGATATGCAAGTTAACATTCTATTGTTATTGCTCGACAGTGGACGAGATTAGAGTTATGCGGGCTGATAATGTATGTAGCTAAACGTTAATGAAAACATATGTAGAAAACTGATGAAATTAATGAAATGCTGACAACTTTTGTGGGACAAGTTGGTACAAAAACTCATATATTTTCTGCTTAATTTCTGTTAGTGGTAAGGCAATGTGGGTAGTTACATTTTATCGTAAATGCAGCAAAGCAGTTTTCGACCAAACAAGAATTTTAACTAGCTATACATGAAAACAAATGCGTTGTTCGAATTTGAGTAGAGAAACTGTTCATTCTCTGAACTCTCTGTGGACTAGCCACGGACTTCTTCAAACAGAATGTGTAACCTCATTCACGTAATCGGGCTATTTTTGCGCTTTATCGTAACTTTTCAACGAGTAAAATGTGAAAAAAGAAATATTCCTTTTTTATTTTGCTACTTACGAAATAACTTCATGGCAAACATGCGCATTGTGACTACCACACTCTGGAGAGAATAACAATAAACAAATCGAGTCTAGTGAAAAACGGGGGTTTCTTGCATCATCATCGTCATCATCAACAATAACCGCCCTTCCTGTCTGTGCTACCCTGTCGGCGTTTGGTAAATCGAATGAATGACGAAACTGTTACAGAAAAGCGAAGGCTGAATGGGATGTGATACGTAGAATGGTAGCGAATTTGTGTATCTGTGATAATACGCTGTCGAACCAGAGAGAGAGAGAAGAGAAAGAAAGATATACATGTGGGTCATAGGTATACTGGCACACAAATTTATACGATAAGAGGAACAGTGGCAGTTAAAGCCAAAGCAGTTATCCGGTCGCCAACAACAGATGAGGGAAAGAGGGAAACACGAAAGATTACGCGAACCTGGCTTTCCAGCGGGCAGAGTAAAAAAAGTAATGTCACTTTAAATTCAAGCCACGTTATCACTCCCTTAGTTCAATTGTTCTGCTGTTTAGATTCCAGGAAAAGCACACTCCATGGCATGCTCCTATCGAAACTCTCCAGTAGCGTAGTAAAGCCCGGCAGTAGTGTCCCAAGCTAAACAGCAAGTAGTGGCAGTAGAGAAGGAGAAAGAAGTGAGCATGTATACGGTCTACGGTTCTAATGTACAAGGTATTAATATAATATGCCGTGTTCTGGTGGACTAGCTAGCACGCTGGCTGACTGTTTTACACAACTTCGTTTATTGGAATCCACTGCTACCAGCCAAGCAGAAGCATGATGATGAGATGTGCCGTTACGTTGTTGTAGTTATCTTTTTTCTTCAATATTACAAGCCAAACTGACTGATATTGCAGTCTATATAAGCTATTTACTTGACATTCCTTTGGGTTCTCCGGGGAGAAAGTCGTAGTATTTTCACTCGTGCCAATTGATACCAGAACAGACCTGGACCCTTCTGCAACAAAAAACGTGATACTAAACCGTTTGATGTGAAAATGTGAAAACGCGACCGCCGCCACTGCCACCACCACACGATCCTGGAGGAATATCGTGGCGTGGAGGAAAGGAAAACGAGAGAACAGACTACATTGCAATTCAGATAGATATTGTGTTGCTGATATATTCCCTGCCATCCGGATTTCTATCCTGGTACATAAAATGTTGAACTTTGTTCATGTATACGAAAACACCGTTAGTTTTGCACAATATTGCACGCTCTCTGCATGATGTGATACATTGGTCCCGGGAGTGTGGTGGGTGGTCGGCCTCCCTAAGATGGAATATTTGTACTGCTGCTGTTGCTGTTCCGGGGCTTGCTGCTCCCACTGAAGAAAATTTCGTTTAGGTCTAATGGAAAGGAATTTATTGAATTGATTGAAACCCAAGAAACCTTTTCAATTCTTAGAGAGTTGTGTCCTGGATTAGAGTGGGAGACAGCGGCAGAAGGTGGGTAAACATTTCCTGATCTTCAAAACACGAAATAGACCGACACTTGAGTCTACACAGTGCGGAGGAAGTATAAACCGAGTAGGGAAGCAGATACGCAAACCTATAAGCCGTCCTCTACTCTGATCCTTTTGTCACTAGATACATTATATGAGAAATGTGAGCTGAATGGCAAGATTTAATTTTCAATTTTACAGGCTCTAATCCGAACAACTTGATTGAGGGGATATTGACCTTTTATGGATGGAAAATAAAGACGCCGTATGTGCGTGCGTGCTTTAAAGTTTCTCTAAGGATCTGATTAGGACAGGGAGATATATTGGCAGAAATGAAGTGATAATTGAGTACACGAGCAACGAATAGATACTCGGCGTAATTGAAAACAAAAACGGTATATCTTGGTGCACGACAAGAACGTGCTTCCCATTTGTACTATAAAACGACTTATTACGCCGTTCAGAAAACTTGCTTTAAGATGGATGTACTTGTAGGAGACATGATGGCCTGTTATTAGCTTTAAATACACCTTCCATCGAAAATTGGCTGGGAGTTTTTTGCTAGTTTTATGCACGTACTTTCTCTCTTTTTCTTTTTCAGACGTATTGTGAGCTGCCATTATCTCAATATAAAAGTTTTCAAGTCGTCTGTTGTTCTGTTTCTTATTGTTTGTTGTTTTGAGGAAAAGCGTAGTAGAAAAAAAGTTAAACTGACGAAGAAAGCGTAATGAATTGTCTGTCATTCTTTCAAAGCCAGCGATTAGTTTTGGAAAGTTGCTGAAAAGATATAGATACATACATGTACATATAAAGTAAATATTCTACCGTTATCTGAATCGCGCTATAATATAATGGGTGTTGGAAATACACAAGCTAGCTATACATTTATGTGCGCCAAACATACAACGACCATTTTGCGCTCCTTCTTATCATTTTAGCATCCCTATTTCGGAAATGAGTTCCAGTTAAGTAGTAAAGTAAATGCGGACGAAAATTGGAAGGTATACGTAATCAGCGAGACGACGAAGAGAACCACTTTCACCACCACTCTACTTTCTCCTGAATAGCTTTCACCGGCTTTTCGCGCGCGCTCACGTATTTTTATATGTTTTTGTCCATTTAGTTAATATACAAGAGTAACAGGAAAAGTGCATGGTAGCAGTAGTACAGGGAGAGAACCGAGTTCTTGAGCTTTGCCTCAGCTATCATTACTTATCAGGTTGTTTAAGGACTGTTGCTGCTCCGTGTATCCATACAGCTAGAAGCACTTGAATACAAGCAGACACAACACAAACTGCCGTCTACTTATGGCTTCCTATTTATTTTACTGATTGGTAAGAGAGGATGGCATACCAAATTGGGCTGAAGATATTTTTATTCCGTAGTTGGTTTGTGTGCGTCGCCGAGCTCTACATTTGCTCAGCCTTTGCCTGATTTTCTTCTGGCAAAACTTGTTACCCGAAACTGGACATTTCATTGCGCTTCCCAATTTAAATTGCCTAGTCTTTACTGATAAGGGCAATAAAGGGAAACCCGTTTATTTTCTCCACTGCTTGTTGTAAACGTTATTTGGTTGACGAAAAAAGAGAATAGCGATATCATAAACGTGCGATTGCTTATATCATATATAGTTTACTGACTATAGCATATATATACAGCACAGTTTTGGTAAAAGCAGGTTGTTTAAACCATTTAAAAGAAAATATGTCTCTATTTTGCATCACAAATCCTATGCCTAAAGAACATACTTTTCCAAAACAGTGACAGTTGCGTGCGTGCTCCCTAAATATGGTATAGATATTGAAATAATCTTGATTTCTAATATTCAAGCATATTGTACAACCTGAAAATGCATATGTAAACGTTAAAAATTCCAGGAAACGTAACATAATAAAAATGAATTATATTCTACTTTTCTGCCTAAAACAAAAGAACATTTGGCAGTGAATTGACTGCTGTCATGTTGTTCTGTCTCACGGTCTGAAAGTAATTTTAAAATATTTATGAATGTAACGCCATCACACTATCTTCTTCGGCACACTACATTAGGTTTCAAACATGTGCGATTACAAGGGCTCATTACATTCATTTATTAAAATATATATACTCTGTAGGAAAAAATACGTGTTTACCAGAACAACCAACCGTCGACCAATAAAAAAATACATCCACAACTATACAGGTTGATACGTTGTACCGTTGTGCTTTGCGCCTAGAGACCTGAATTTACTACCCATCTATTTCCTGTGCTCCCTTTTCACTGGAGAAAATGCGTGAAATGCATTTTATAATCGCGTGATAAGTTGCAGTTACATTAGTTTCTTTTGTCGTTTTTCTTCAGTGGAGCGAGTCGTGTACACAGAATGCAGAAGCGTTATCTGCCTTCTCACAAACTCTTGACTGCTATTACTCTTATTAGTAAATAATATTCGTTTTTCACTCTCTCGTTCTCTCTCTCCCTCTCTCTCTCTATTCTCTATGTTCATTTCCTACATTATACACAATTCACTAGCCAGAGAGTATTACACACACACAGATCCCATCACACCTAAAAAGCACGTTCACTACTTTGCTACATGAGTACGTCTACATCATTATTTCCCTGTATACATGTACACAGTGAAAGC
>JAHZNE010001481.1:0-14713 GCA_027744055.1 Callyntrura sp. NNG-2020 | reverse complement strand
TGTTCACAACTAGACATACTTGTTACACTGCAAAAGGAAAACGTGTTTTCTACTGGGAAAAGATAGCCCTCTGAGGAAAAAGATAATTTGTCATTTTCAGTTTCACTCATTGCATCAACTGATTTAGTTCCTCTTAGCATATAATTGTATGACATCTTTTGTTTGATTCTCGGTTTTGTACATGTTAAAAAGTGCAGCATTACAAAACCAGCCTCCAAGTTGATATACTGACAATTTGCATTTACTTGTGTATAGAAAGTTTCCGTCTGAAATAACATGTAAGTTACACGAACGTATTAAATAGACAGATATAGAATGAACCTTAACATTAACAAGGAAAAAGGAAAAAGTTTCAAGAAAACTTAAAGCAATTCAAGTACTTGTGTTTATTTCTTTAAATTGTATTACCGGCAGCGGTACATAAACTCCATGAAAGTTGTTAACGAAATTACTTTTTTATTGAGTCCCACTTAATATGGACAACGTGCGGTATACGTAACACACTGTAGGTTACACTTATACTGTTGGACTCATTTACCTTATATCGCAATTAATTTAGTGAACTCAACGTTCTTGATTGCTGAAATGCTTTATATACACAAAAACCTGGCGCAACTTTTTCTTTATTGCAACTACTTCAAAAGTTAAACTGCTTTCTTTCGTAGTTTTTTCGGGGTTTGTTATTCATTTTAAAAGGAAGCTAAAGTTTCCTTATTTCTTTTTCCGCTATGATTACTAGTTTTTTAAGTTGTAAAAACCAATCTCAGCAAAGTGCAAACAACAAAATAGCCTGTAGCAATTACAGTTGCAACTTATTGTACTTCATTTCACATTTTATCTTACGTGACGTTTATATTGCTTTCCCTTCGCGCGTCTCTTTAAACGCTTCCTTTTACTTTCCGAATCACAACGCACCACTACGTCATGTCGGTCCCACACTCGCCAGTCAGCCACCCTCTCTTCGCTCCGTTTTTTCTCCTCGTTTTCACTCCTCACTTGGTTGAAAAAAAAAATGAAAAGATATCCCATTTTTACCATTGCACATCATTATTTAGCCTGTTACAACGATATTTTGTACAGAAATATGTCATCATGTTTCTAAACTTTTTTTCTCTGCTTGTTCTTCTTTTCTCCCTTGATGGTAATAATAATCATAATAATATTCCCTTTCCGCAACAGTGGCGAAATATGAAGGGAGAAAAAGAGAAAAGGGAAGGAAGTACTTCCCCATCATCTTTGTATTCCCACATTGCTACCACTTGTGTGTGTATGTGTAGATTTTTTACCCCATCCATCCTATTATCATTATTCTCATGATATGATGATGAGAAGATACAAGATACGTACTCACATGCACAGACAAAACATTACATTTACTCTTAAATATTCCCTTCCTTTTCTTCTATTCTTTTTTTTGTGCAGTATTATTTCTACCCGGGACGGAATCCGTTTTCTTTTTCTTGGCAAAGTAGCAGCAGAGGGTGAAAATCTCAACCAAGAATCTTGTTTCTTTTTTTCGTTGGCTCCTGCACCAAAAATGAATGAAACATACTGGGAGGTCATAACAATATCCGATTCCATTTTACACAATGTTTCTACGGTATAACATTATCTACCCACCACTACCACCACCACCACCACCAAGACCAATGTTGCTGTCTATATGTTGTTGCTGCCACATCCCCTTTTTATTTTTCTTATTCCTCCTTTTCCTGGCACAGAAGAACAAGAAGAGGAGGATGATGAGCGTATAAAATTTGAAATACAGTACACAAGACGAAAAAACGAGAGTGAAATAGAGATAAAATTTGTTTCACTAGAAATGATGCCACATCATGCACTAGGTTTCCCATACGGAGAATTTAGACTGGGGAAACCAAGTCCGGCTTCCACTACCATCGAACTCCCAGCAAAAGAGTCTGTGATGTGAAGAGGTACTGATGTGCAGTATGCTTTCCTTAAATTGGTAATAATAATGTATATACAAATGTAGAATACTCAACTACACGACTACTACTATCTGTTTTCTGCTACTTAATATTCCCCTCTTTCTTCTTGTTCGAATAAGTAGCATTTCATTCCAAAAAATATTATGTATTATCTTCCTATTTTGCTCGGTTTCTTTTACTTGTGATTTTTGCCCGTGTGGAAAAAAGGTTGTATTTCATCTCATTTTCTTTTCTCTCTCTTTTTAGACGCACACAAAGCGATCAACAATATCAAGGGAGTGTGTGGAAGTTGAATAGGAACTCCCTTTTTCTTCGGTTTTTCTACTTAAATCAAAGCATGCCTCTTCTTTGCTGTCGCTCTGTGAAATGCTTTATTAAGTCGAGAAGTTGCATCTTGCATTCATCTCCTTTTCCCATTCCCCCAAAAAAATGCGACAAAAGAGCAATGCATTTTCATTATTAGTTACAACGTAAAGTATTTATCTATAATATTTTTACTTCGGGGTAGTTCTATCGTGTGTATGTCTTGAATGTGAATAGGCATACATCATGTCAGGCCTGTGCACTTGTAAGATATACCCTATTATTCGTCATTATCATTATATTATTACACCCCGCATTGAACTACACTGCAAGTGCATCCTCCTAAAACATTTATTTATGGTGCGCCTAAGACAAACACAAGACATGCCTACGCACACACATCCACACACTTCGCCGGTACCATCAACCGTATAAGATTACTTTTTTNGTGCATCCTCCTAAAACATTTATTTATGGTGCGCCTAAGACAAACACAAGACATGCCTACGCACACACATCCACACACTTCGCCGGTACCATCAACCGTATAAGATTACTTTTTTATGACAGTAGTGGCAAGATTCAGATTCATGTGTCATCGTCATCTGCCGTAAAGGCACACATTAAAAATGTATAGTGAATACACCCAGTTTTACGCTGAAATTGTCTGGTGTATTTTCTTTGAAACAGAACCGGTGAACGATGAAACTTTACCAGATAGATACACGACATCTATAATGTGTACACTTTGCAAGTTCAATAACTGATTGTGTATAATGTACAAGAACGGAACCGTAATTCTTCTACGTTGGTTACGGATCCACCAATTTTCATGGTGAATGGACATTTTTTCACATGAGAACACAGAGATAGAGAAATGAGCATCCAGCCCTTCATTCTCCAGCACTCCGTGAATTCTATACACATTAAAACTAAAAAATGGTTTTTGGGAAAAACTAAGTGAAACAGTGAGTATAACTCCTTGGAGTCTCTCTGTTACTGTTCTGTTACGTATACAACAAATACGTTAACTATTAGGTGCATTGAGAGACAAAGAATGTGGAAAATATATCACCACCACTTTATTTTTCTACGTATGAGAATAAACCAAAACTAAACTGGGCTCATGAAGCATGACAAAGTTAGCTTTCGTGTACACAGTTACTAAAACGTTGAGGCAGCTCATTCAATGATGATCGTTGATACCTCTGGTGTACATGCACACATTATACAACTAGAACACATTACAGTGTAAAAAAGCGTTGAATTTTCTGAAAGGCAGCACTGGAAATAGGCAAACTATAAGGAAATCCCAAGAAAAAGCAAGAAGAATAAATGATTTTTTCTTCTTCGTTCATGCCTTCCTACTAGTTCAACGATATAGTTTATAGTTCATGCTCATATACCAACTTTGTGTCGGCTGACTGCACTCAATTTATGTAGGTAAAATAGGAGTAAAGTAGGAATACGTGTAGTAGTACTCTCTTCATCCCTTTTGCCTGGTTTTCACTTGACTCGGTAGTTGAGAAATAAGAAGAAAGAGAGAAAAATGATGACAACGAGTTTAGGATGGGAATGATATGATGATGATATGGAAGTACTACATTTGAAATTCATTAAAAATTCATCACATAAAATATTTTTGTATTTTATGCTGAAAAAACGCCCAAGAGTTTTTTCAGTTATTTATCATTTCTGTGCGGAGCATCTTTTTTCTCAAACTGTGTAGGAGAGTACTCAAGACAAGGAGGATTCTCCAAGGTCTGTGGTTTTCACATCTTTTCACAACATGCTGTTGTTCATTGTTCGTCGCAAAGTAAGTCGGACCCGGGACTCTCTCTCTCTCTCTCTCTCCACCTTGTCTACAAACAAGTAAGGTTGTACTGTAAGACATTGTTATTGTAGAGCATTGTGCGTTTTTTGGAGAATCGTACTTCATTTTTATGGACGCATCCTAACTGCGTTCCCTGCATGAAAGCAAGACTGTAAATTCCACAGCATTATCTTTCATTCCCAAGAAACTGTGACAGATTTTTAGATAATGTATCCAGGAAAGGGGAGAAAATGAGCGTGAAAATTGTACATGCAGAGAAAAAAGTTGTTTTTAGGAATATATATTTTATTAATTGATGGTGATGACACATATACCATACCACACACGACAAACTTTGTGGTGGGCTAAATTAGTATATTTAATAACATGGGAAAATTTTAAATTAAATGTGCTTGCGTGGTGTGTAGAAAAAAACATTTTATAGTTATAAAAAGTTTAACCAATGTATCACTTCAACTTTTTTGCTAAATGGATGTAGTGAACGTAACAGCAACAAGGCGGAAGAGAAGACGCACTAAAAGGTTTCAAAAGATTTCCGTGTGATATATTCATTTAAACTCGTTGGGGGTACTACGTCAAACCACCCCACCCTGCAAATTCACAGTACCATGACTGACGAACACCGATGTTGGTGAAAGCTACATAATTTTCGCGCCCGTGATCATCATTTCATTCAGCTCCAGCAGCCGTAGACGTCTCAAAAGTTCTCAGTAATTTTCACAGCTTCAAGACTACATGCACGGTCACGGACACCGTTTCTTGTCTTTCTTGTCTTTCATTTTTCTTAGCAAGATAAATACAATCTCTGTAGAAATACGAGACGAGTTGTGCTCAAACACTTTTACGAGGGATATTTCTCTTCTACATACAGACACACTGCTAGCATTCCAGGGTAAAGAGGCGATGACGCTGAGAGGTAAGACAGCAAAAAATAACAGAACATTACAGTTAATATCGCCAGGAAGTTCTAATATTGAGAGTTGAGAACTTGTGACACGTACTGAATCATAATAACCAGCATTGCTGTAATAAACCCTATGAAGCTGACTGAACATAAAAAATAATGAAACTTCTTTTAATGTTACTAAAAGTCATACAGGCTAAGATAGTCTCTATTCCCTATTATTATTGCCAATATGGCCACAGTTAGTTATCACTTGCATATAATTTTTGATCTGAGTAAACATCTTCTGAAGAGTTCCTATCAGTAAATAATAAAGGAACATCAGCACCATCATCGCTCCAACAAATCGGATTGCTTTTCCTAGAAATGTTCTGGCATGTGACAAAAACAAGAAAGAAACAGGATATACAATGTCAGCAGATTAAATAGGCACATATAAACAAATCCTACGCACATCTAACTTTTCACTTGTGCATCAAGAAAGAAAGAAATATTGCATTGGCATGACCATCAATGGATCCATCATCATTATTAGTATTTTTTCAGGAAAACTTTATTGACAACTTATTGCTTGTTATGGGATGAGAACTTTCCCAGGGCAGACAAACGAACCGAAATCGGCCCCTTTCTTCTTTTCCATGAAATGAACATCTAACTCAAGTCATTTTGTTCTAACTTTCTCCGCACTTTCTTTGATGACAATGCTTATAATGCAAAAATATGGCAAGCTTGTCAAGAAGATTAAAGACGACTTGTTATAATTAAACTAAACGTAGGAGACGACATTGAAGGGGAGTTGATTCACCGAGCAAAAACTTAATTAGAGTTATTTTAAGAATCTTGAAAGAAAATTCTAAAACCTGATTTTTTTTTTAGTTTACATCAGGTATTCCCTGAGTGAGGTTTAGTTTTAAGGCGAAAGTAAAAGCACCACTCTGTACAGCGCTGTCCACAGCTATGTGTTGTACGTGTAATTTTGTCGTCGGCTGTTGTGAACGATATTTTACGCCCAGGAATACTTTTTTGCTTTCTTCAAACTTTTCCCTTGTTGAACTTTTATAATGCATAACTGAAAAACTGGTGTTTGGAAGCATATGCTTATTAATAAAATCTTTGTTCTGTGTGAAATTAACACGTGTAACCTCAAAATACAGACTCGAATGACTTTGCGAAACACAACATCCTGGAAACAGCCCAGTGTTGGGTAGTTTAAGTAAAAGAGAATATTCGTTTACTATAAAAAAAGGAAACCTGCTATTAGTACATACAGAGTTTGTTTTAGCAAAAAGTTGAGTTAACGATAAGTAAAACTATGCTGTGTTTAGATTTTACAGAAAATTTAAAACGGAAAAAGAAAAAGGGGGTACATTTTCACGCCTAAAGATCACAGATGTGTCATATGATGAAGTATTTTCAAGGGTTGTTCGAGTGGTTTCTTAATTTACTTTGATAAATTCACCGTCAACTTTGTTTCGTATGAGGCTAAATATGTCGGCCTTATTCCATTCCTTCAGAACCGTGTTTCAGAGAGCCTACTTACAATTAGCTTCATATGAAGTCAAAGTTGTTTAGTTTTTCTGGTGCTGCTGATCCAGTGTGATGCCTGGAGCACCAGACGCGTGCTATGTAAGAGCGGTAGAAGCAGCCAGGATGACTAATTGCACTCTCCAAAGTATAATTCGTCTTCTGCCTAATCAGGAAATTAAAATTGGAATGCAGCGACAAACCCTAAAAAATCGTTTTTAGGAGGAAACGTGAAAATAGTCAAAATGATGATAAGTTGAGTAAAAGGGAGCTAGAAAAACATCCCGGTTTACATAGAATTTCTGTATTGTACGTAGTTTAACCCAACACAAGCAGTAATGGTTAGTACGTGACCGTGATTTTGAAATACCCCGTCATGATTTTGATGCACGAGCTATAAGCAATCTTCGTCCCCAAACATTTTTGTAACCCTTATCCACTTCAACTATCCATTTTGCTCGTTGGGGTTTTCCTCCTACTCAACTGGCTCATTCTTGACGGTTCTTACGGTTGCGTAAGTGAATGACATCCGAAAAGGGGAAGTGAATTGGATAAATAATAAGTTTCAAACCAGCAAGAAAATGTCTTCTCGTCGTAGTTTTGGGCCATTAGTGATACGCACAACGAAAATATAGAAAAAGCTCATATATAGGAATTCAACGTTTCTTCAGTTTAATGTGCAGTGCACTCACACAGATTATCCATTTAACACAAATAAAAAATAGTATGCCTTATTGCTTGCCTGTCTAAAGTTACGATAAATATGTTGGGCATATCTTGTTACTCCATTAATCATTTCTTGTGTGTTAGCGTTCCGCTTTTATTGCAGGAATGAACATTCACAATCAGTAATCCCCAGTCACAGAAAGGAGCTATACCCCATGTAAATGCTACATCTTATGTAAAAGGGAGAAGAGTAGAGGGTTAAAAGGCAGCTTAGACATGCTTAAATGGTCGGGTCTTTCGTAATCCAAAAACCTTAAACAAATGGACAAAGCGTGCGGTCTTCATCGTCGCCGGGGCCGTTGTTGTTTGTTTCTAGTTTCTGACTATTTGGTTCTTTATGCTAGCAGAAGTGTGACCAAAATGGGTTTTGTTGAAACCTCGTTTTTCATATTCTATTACATCTTTGAGAAAACAATTTGCCCTATTTGGTATGTTTCTAACACTATATGTGTATATAACTTTAAAATCTCGACTTGTAACCCTTTCTTCTTAGAGGGATTTGTGATTTATGAGTCAGAGTTAAGATCGATATGTGGTCACGGCACGGCCACCCTAGTTGAATGAAATTATCTACGAAAAAATTGTAATTCATGAAGTCAATTTACTGTTCCTTTTGCTTTCTCTAGCTTTAAAATCAGTGCAAAATATTTTCCAAATTGAAATTCGGATTTAATAAAAAAGTTCATTCGACATAGAAATGACAATATAATTGCATTAGCCTGGTTTTGTAGGATAAGCTGACAGGGAATCGAAATTGTATCGCATAATCACTTATTCCATAGGTAACGTTTCGCGTTGAAAAAAGTGTTAAATACCGCATCGCATACTATATATCAACTGTAAATGAATCCCCTCATCACCCAGTTTTGCTATCTACCACCGTAAACAACGGGGCAACCGTTCCAATGTCATTTTATTAAAACTCTAAAACACGTTCACAAGAAAGATAAATGAGATGTGCAAAATATTTTCCAAATTGAAATTCGGATTTAATAAAAAAGTTCATTCGACATAGAAATGACAATATAATTGCATTAGCCTGGTTTTGTAGGATAAGTTGACAGGGAATCGAAATTGTATCGCATAATCACTTATTCCAGAGGTAACGTTTTGCGTTGAAAAAAGTGTTGAATACCGCATACTATATATCAACTGTAAAAGAATCCCCTCATCACCCAGTTTTGCTATCTACCACCGTAAACAACGGGGCAACCGTTCCAATGTCATTTTATTAAAACTCTAAAACACGTTCACAAGAAAGATAAATGAGAAGATGCGGGATATTTTTAGGAAATGAAGTCATATAATTTGGAGCGAGAATTTCGAAGCTGGTACGGTGGAGCGACAGTTACCCACACAAAGTAAAGATTAACATTCGAGGTGTGGGCATCCTTACAGTAAAAAATATGATGACTTGCGAGGGAGGGCTGCCTTCTTGCGTGTTTGGCGAGAAAGAACATAATGCGACAACCTAGATGTACGGCATACATCGGCATTATTAAGGACGTCGGGCATCCCAAATATGAAATGAGGGTGACAAGGTTTCCATCCCGCCATCTAATTTAATGAACCTCATAAAGCGAGAGAAAAAAAATACAAACTTGACTTCGGTGTCTTCTTAGCTGTTTATAGCTTTAGCTTGATGTGCAGCCCTGTTAGCGAGGAAGATTTAGAAAAGAGCAGTAATTCTTCTTCTCCTTCGTAAAGGGGAAGAAGACCTGATAGAAATAGGTAGTCTATTCTCTTTGGAAAATGAAAAATGAAATGTTATAAACAGCAACATCTACGCATCACAACTTCTCAGTTCCTATACTAAAATCCCACTTTTGTATACATTGTGGTGTGTTTGCTAGAAATATATGTGTGTGTGTCGCGTTAAATGCCCTTTTATGTCGGAATAGAAAGAGTTGTGTCAAGTTAAGTCAATACAAGGAGGACTTGCTATATGTCGCCAGTTACAGGATTCTCTTGGATGGTCCAAAGAGAATCATCTCTCAACAACTACCGGGCTTCTCTTTGGCCATACACTCTCATCATCACAGCCCAAAGTTTACTCCATGAACTACACAAATATAATGTGTTTCAAAAAAGACAAATGACAGTTATTTAAAACGGCTAAGAGAGACAACTGAGCCGCTTTGTCATAAAAATATCTTTCGTTCGTCTTTCTCCACTCTACAGTATTTATTACGGTCTTTAAAGCGAAATCCGTTATAATACTAATATTTTTGTACATATACCTATATAAGTGTGTATGTGTTTTGTAATAGACCTAAATATGTATTTCAGTAACCTTGTATAACCGATATACATTGTCAACCTTCTGGAGTTACAGTAGTTGAAAGAGCTGGAACTGCAGAAAAATGAAATGATGACGAGATAGAAAAGATAAAAGGTTCTATTTTATTTCATAAAAGTTAAGTGTAAAAGAGTAGCAGTTGACAATGCAGTTGCAAAGCATGACCATAGCTTTTACAAAAGTGATGTCATGTTACAAAGTAAAGCATCAGTCGTGGTGGCTTCTTTTAAATAACAGTTTAGTGGCGGATATTCTACGGCAAAGGAAACAATAGACGTTATGTGTTACAACGTACAAACAGAATGTGTACAATGCGTTGCAGAATGTAACGTTTCCCGACAAAACTTCAAGAGAGCAAGGAGTAGCAATGTAAAAAGAAAAGCAGAGCTATACGACAACTAACTGACAACGCAGCTTTTTGACGATCAAGTCATTAAAATCTCTGCTACTTAAAAGCTTGTATTTACTGATTTTCCAAACACATTTTTATAGGATATCCAATTTTGACAAGCCATAAAGTGGAAGGCAGCTTCCGGCCTATTTACGAATATTCTGTAGGGAGGGTTACTGCCGTTACTTACATGATGATGGCACAACTTTGTAGCACTACTGGGCATTCGACATGGGGCATGTTACATATTGAATCTGTCCGTCTCTTACCGTGTAGTGTTCATCTGTGATTATGATCGGTTTATTATAGTAGGTAGTAGTGGGGATCCAGCAAAACTTCTATCCTTTTCGCGTATGTTCCTAAAGATTTTTTTATTGTCCATGACATGCTGCATGAGATGCCATAAAAAGTTTAAATTGGTATCAAGCTCTACTCTAAGCTCAGAATCTGTAACCACCACATAAAGTGACGATATACATATTATTATTATTCTGCACACCGTGAATGTCTTCTGCGCTGCTACAGTCACATTTATGTATACTATGGAATAAAGACTCTTATTGTCAAATTCTTTCCTGTCGTTGAAGCAAATATGTAATTTGATTAGCTGTAACATTTCTGTACGAACCTGTTTTAGGCAAAGAAGTTTTGTCGTTTTCTGTTAAACCGTCATTCGAAAGTCGAATTAAAGACTTTCTCAATATGACACAGCAAATAAGTTTTGTGCAGCAAACAAAAAGCGCGAACATAACTTTATAGGGGATTCATCATTTCATTTTACATGGGTACTTTCACGTCCTTTAAAAGTTCAACAACATCAATAGCGTTATTAACGCTTTTATGTCTTTATGGGTTATGTGGAGTATGATGTAGGACGAATTCCACACAGGTAAGACGTATTTCGACGGACATTTTTATTAACATTTTTTTCATTTTACCTTCTACTTTCATTTCATGCATTTTGTATTATTTTGTAAATTTTCTATCTTCGATGATTGTAGCCAATATTTTCTAAAGTGCAACAGTTTTCTTCGCTGTTACTAACTTGATCTACATTTAAACATTTAAAAAGTGACTTCTTCTTCAGATTCAGATAGGCCGAATTTGAAATGAATGCATACACTATTTTAGGTTATGACAGGACGTTAACATTTGTCTACAAAATGTTTATGAATGGCAACTTCACATGAAAGGGAAAAGAAAAAAGTTGCGTCTTTCCACCCCATTGCACCCAGCAAACTTATTCAGGTTTGATTAACTCTGGTTATTAAGGAACTTTTCAAGTAAGCGGGGGTAGTTAAGGGCAAAATCCAATATCAGATAAGTTTTTTATCATCTTGCCACTCTACACTTTTACCAACTATGTATTAACTAACAGTTCTTTCAGCATGTCGGTAGTATGTACTACGTGCTTACCGCAGAACAACAACGTAAGCCTAACAATCATCAAGGATTTTTTAATATCATCGGAAGTGGGGGAGCAGTAGTTAGAAGGAAAATGGAAGGAGAGAACCAAGTCGTAAAAGTGTAGTTTTGGTGCCTGGTGGAAAAAGGAATTGTATAGATACTCCGTTTAAAAATGCAGACTACCTTCATTCAAGTTCCACACGGGAACTTTCTAAGCGAATGCCTAATCTCAATACGGCAGACAGCACTGAAGAGAGGCGGGCGCTTTTCTAGAATTTACTTTTAGTAGAGAAGGTGGATTAATGAACGAAAATTAAAGGATGATACTACTGAAAGACTCAGCACGACCAAAGGGAAAAGTACAATATGTGTCTGCATCTCGCATTCCATTATTTGTCGTCGTATCAGTAGTCCTCAACATCAACAGCACAGCACTCTCATTTAGTTTCCCCTACACCCCCATTCTCCTCGCTTTCTCCTGCAATTACACAATTTCAAGCACCCAAAGCTTTTCCTAATACAAACCACGTTGCCTGTTGTTGTGCGCATATTGTGAGCGAGCGTTATATACGATGCTGATGACGATAGTACAGAGGAGAAGTGGTAAAAAGTGAAAATCTATTTTGCAACTTTTCACTTGGTTTAATTTTCTATCTCGTTCGTTTCTCTCTTCGGTGTCGTCGTTGGAGTTTGCATCTTTGGCTGTAATAAAAATGTTCAGCGTGGTCATATATAACCTCCATCTCTTCCCACTCAATAGATTTCATTTCGTTGGTGTGAGTAATCTATGTAGTTGCTACTGTTGAATGCTAAAAACCAGGTCATTTCTACCCGACTAACTAGAGTCAAACTATGCAATATTTTGTGCTCTTTTGCTACCCTTCTTCACTTAGTAGCTTACCATGAAAAAAATCATCTGAATTTAAACAGGAAGTTTACGAGAGGAAGAGTGAGAGAGTGAGAAAGAACTCAGGCGACTGTGACCTGGTGAAAGTGTGAAAACATGAAATATGTGTAGATTTCATACATTTTGTGGTGCTCCCTCTAACGTAGTTATACATCTTGTAGTAATGCTGAGAAGGATAGTAACATATAAACTACACAGTTAAAGCTTCAAATAAAATGTCTCGGGACACTTAAAACTTGTTCCGTCGTTCTCTCTCCAGAGATAAGCAAACAAGTTGAATTTAAGTGTTATGTATACTTTTACACCATGTTACTTCCTCTACTAAAATTCATTTATTCTCACAAAGAGAAAACGAAGCAGAGAATGAGAGAAGCCCTTGGAATGTTTCCTTCTTTTACAAAATGTTGAGAAAGTACGACATGGAAAGAAGAGTGAAAACTAAAAAAAGGAAAACTTTTGAAACTACAAAAAGTAAACAAGAATATCGAGAGTTTTGGTAAATCGGAACTCAAATTGGTAGATAGGTACGTACCTGGTTATAAATTGTTTATCAGTTCTTTTCATTGACTTTGTATCTGTTCGTTGATTTAGCTTCTACTGTTCTGTAAATAGCTACAAAACATTTTTTTGGGGGGGAGCAGAAAGATTAATATCGTTTGCAAGAGTTACACGTTACACATTTAAGAAATACTACAAATTGATACCTTATCTTACATATATATTATATATCGGTTACATAAATGGCTTTTTCAGATGTCACCTTTCTCCTTCTGCATCCTTTTAAGATACAAGAAGGAGACTTTCCCTTTAAAGAATATTTTTCTTAAGTCTATTATGAGCAGTATTATTATGATTACACCATTATATTAACAAGGATTACACCATTAATTATCAGGAACATGCTTAAATCGTTTTGGGTTGATATTTAACAGATTTTCTCTCTGAAAGTTGTAATCACTTGTAGTGTAATCAATGCTGTATAGCTTGAATATATGATTGTTGGTAGGCTGAATTTTATTTACAGGAAAAGTGACAGACATTTGATATCCTCTTTTCTCCTCTTGAGAGTGTTTCTCCAAAATGCAGACAGCCCCATCTGACGTGACATTTGATGAGAAAGTATTAGTAAAGATACAAGTATGATGAAATTTGGGTTACCGATATGAAATGAACGCCATGGAGGTCAAAGGTAACAAAATGTATCGAACTTTTGAACTGCATTATGACTTATCCATGAACCCGCTGGGATATCATGTTACTCCTCGAATCATCTCGTATGTCATATTGTTCTGTGCAAGCGGGGCAACCTGAGAAACTATGAATTTACGTCAAGTTCATGCAATGTGCCACCTGAAAGAGTGTGTCCGATGTGTGCAGGCGAAATTTAAAATGTCATACAGCTAATTGTACTTTTATCATCGACCTTCGAGTAAATCACAGTACTTCATCATATATCACACTGCATGAAATGCAACGACGGAACTTTCTCTTACCTAAATTCAATTTCCAAACAACAAACATCTACAAACGCGTATGCAAATAAAATGTGAAATACCGCCCATCATAGGATATCAATTGACGTAACGCGCGTTTTCATGTACTACTCCTACAGCTCAATTTCTACAAGGATTACAGCGTTATTTATCAAAGAGTAGCTTGCAGATGTACAATTATGGAGTTGTCATCTTTGAATTTTATCACTACGTTGGAAGCTGCTTGAAATATGGCCTGGCCTAGTAATACTAAATATAATTTGATTTATATCACATTAAGCTCTAAACTACCAATCCCCCGTAAAATCAAGCAATAAAAATTGGATGTGGTTCAATATTTTCTCATTTTATTGAGAAAAAGAATGCTGTTTGTTTTCATTCATCCCTGTAAGCATTCATAAGTTCCACGATTTGGCCGTCGACCCTAAACATTAAATAAGCTCTCATAATCATAATATTCACAATATAATTAAAACTTCTCATAAACTCCAGCGTCGAATAACATCTTGGTCGCTCTTGCACGTGTAATAGCAAATACGTTTCTATTCATCATAAAACGTAATATATGTTGATAACACATTATCCAGGAATACGTTTATTATGATTGTAGTACAACAGTACACACGTATCTCTGTAAAATTTGCAACTTGCATCATGCATTATGCCTGCGTGAGTATCACTGCATATTGCAAATCTGAAAGAAAAGTTTTCCGAGATCATTCATTTTGTACTAAGGTATTTAACTAAAGAATTGTTTTTAATCTTTTTCATTGTAATTTGAAACTACAACAGAATGTCAGCGATTTAAAACAAAATTTCTCAGCCTCGTTCCATTGATAGTGATCTTGTTCGTTATGTAAAAATGTATACTAATCGTAAGTAACAACTATGTAATACTAACAATAAGTATAGGGTACTTGGACAGGTAACTATATTCATGGACATATGTGTGATAAAAAATAAAAATGCTTTATTA
>JAHZNE010001480.1:0-10485 GCA_027744055.1 Callyntrura sp. NNG-2020 | reverse complement strand
TGCTTGCATGCAGGGTGCGCACACAGCGCACACACTCGTTTTTATTATGGCAGTTTTGTAGTACAAAATATCCTAGTCACCACCATCATTTCAGGCATTACAAGCGGTTCCGCTCCCTCACTATATTCCATCCATCTATATTACCGTTTACTACGTCCGTCGATTTGTAGCAACTTGAGTCACCGCCGAGCAATGTGCGCTAGTTTGCTGGTTGTGCAGGAGCTAATAGGTAATTTAAGATGAATGTATAATAAAATGTGTGCGCTTCCTTTTTCCTTCCTCGTCAACTTGGTGTGGTGTGGGGGTTCGTGTGCCCACGTCTTGTTTATAGTATCGTCCATTCGTGTTTTGATTACCCTTTTTTGTTTCGGGCGCCAATATTCCAAATTCCAAGCAGAGAGAATATTTTCATATTTTCTCCCGGTGTTTTCACTTTCTTCCTTCTTCAAAGCTTGTCGATCGTAAAGGGCGAATGTTATGGATTTTGGGGTTGCAAACCGCTACAAATTTACTACCGTGTTTTGTTTTTTATTCAATTAAACAAGTTATGTATTTGCACAGTCACGAGAATTCTCTTGATGGCTAACAACCACCACTTCGTGTTGCTTCCAAAATACGTGAAGTATTGTGGCACCGCTGGAATATACAATTACAGGACATATGATACACCGTATATAAATAGAAAAAAGGAAATAAAAGAGGCAATGCTTACAAACATGGTTGTTTGTAATACGTAAATAATAAAATGAAAATCTGTTATTAGTCATTTTAATCTGCAAAGTATCATAAAATGGCGCGGCCTTAACAATATCGAAACCGTAAATAGAATTAGCACTTGAGGTATAACCGATACGCCATGCAAATGTCGTAAAATTGAGCGTACTTAAAAAGCGTATAATGTTGACCATGTTTTTTTGTCTGCCACAATTCATAAATCCATTAAAATAGCTGTGTGAATTAGCACAAGGTAGAATGAAATATTACGACATACAATATTCCAGAAACAATTATACAAAGCATTATTCCATTTTTTATATTAATAAACGCTTGTAATTCTTACACATTTTACCCCAGCAATGAATGACGACAAGAGTGAAACATGCTTTGTAGTTTTGTTCTTCCGTAGTTAATAAAACAAAGGAAGTAAGGTACACCGGTAGCATCTTTACAACACTACTTGGGTTTTTCTTTTTAATTTGTTCTGCCTACATGTTGTTAGCCTGCTTGAATGAATGTGAAGTAGCAAAATAATACAATTTGCTGACTGTGCCAACGATCTGCCTCTTTGAAACAAAGCATATTCGACACGAAGTCACATTAAACATCAAAAGCACGGGTGGATTGTAAAATAGAACGCTACCTTTAGCATTTTAGTAAACGGGAAAGTTAGCTCTCGATAAAAAAAAATTGCAATACATAAAAGTAACAAGGAAAAGTAAAAGTTGTATATATATATATATATATATATATTGCTAAAAATGTTTTAACACACTTTCACCACTCGCATTTTTATGATGGGTCATGAACTCGCCTATAATTTCTGTTGTAATATGCCGTTATCTTAATAATAAATGGAATGTAAAGAGCTATTTGTTCTTTTTTATGTTTGACTACTTTCCTTGCGCGCGCATTACTTATTTCAAAACTAAAATAAAGATTATTATTACCAACCACCGCACCCGATGAACTGTTATAACAGTAATAAACATTTATACCGCAGTTTGTGCTGATCGCATGCACAACACTCGGGGGCACAATAAAAAATACTTGGTAGAGAAATCCCGGAGAGGCAACTCTGAGAACTTTATAGGAAATAAACATAAAAAATATCATATCAGCTACTTGGAAAATAAAATAAAATAAAAAGTTGGAAAGCGTGGAAAATAAGGTGACTGTAAAGTAAATTTATATATATATGTATATATACTGACATGCATTATGTCTATGTACTACACTCACACACAGTTTCACCACATGTAATCAGTCTCCATATTTTTTTGGCAGTATGCCTATAAGTTTATCGGTAAGCTTATGTAAAATAATTGTTGTGTACTGGACACAACACGATAGGTCCTCATTATCCTGGCTCTTTTGTCGAACCTCCGATTACAACCACAACTTCTCGCTGTAAGTTTTAAACTTGCTGTAGGGTCACCACTCTAACGCGACTACAAAGAGTTATAATTTAGGCAAGCACCCAGCACAAGGCGTATACTGTTATCTACGTCACATGTGGCAAGATTATGATGATAGGGGCGATTTAATATATGCATCCTAAATTTAAAAAAAGTGAAACTCGATCTGATATTGGTTATCAGGTTATCCAACAATGTGCACGTGGTGCATGTGTACCGGAACCATATAACACGGCAATAAAAATAGACGGTAAGAAGTGAAACGAGTTTTTATGTGTTAGGTGGTTATTTACCATTTTTATAAAAGTCGCTGTTGTTTCTTTGTTAAATGGGCACGTATTTTTTCCTTGTTAGTTTGTCCATATTTAATGGAAATCATTAAAAATAAATTAATGTCTTTAAATCAAGTGTTGATTATCATCGGGTTAGACAATGTAAAATACGATATAGGCATAACTTTAAAACGAGTAAATAAGTAGATCGGTACATTATACTTTGTTAGTTTTCAGGGTCAGGTTGTTATCTAGGAAGTCATCTTCATCCATGAGCATATATCATGAAGCTTAAAACGCAATAGTTCACATAGCACATTTTTTATTTCGATGATGGCATTTTTTCTGGTTTTAATAATATTTTTGTTTTTATATAATCTTTAAAAAATACGCTTTACGACATTGTCCTTCTGACCGAAGGATGCAAGAAACCAAAAGTAATGAAAAGTTTAAAAACAATGGTTTTTGTTGGAGCTGGAATACTGGAGAAAGGGTTCAAGGTTTCTGAAAACAAAATTATGTGGTGGTATAATGTGGCCCTATTTCTTGGAAAATAGTACATACAACGTGTGTAGATTCCTTATATGTATTATAGTTCATATATGTAGAAAAGTAGGAATGCGATTATTTGCTGCACTTTACCATTTTATAGGTATCCGCGTTGTTGTTAACCTTTTTAGCTTCAAGAGCGTTGCCCTCAATGTTTACCCTGTTCGTTTCTCAGCTCTTACTCAAGATAGACGGAAGATGTTATTAAAATTTCGTGTAAGTCAGTTTCAGTTTGACTGGAGAAACCGTGTTTGATCGTCGGGTGTGACGGCAGTAATTCTAGGTTTGGTTAAGGATACACAGAGAAATGTGCCTGTTAACCAACACTTTATTACTCATTCTAAGGTTCGTCGAATGAGTCCTACCTTCATGTCTACAACACCTTCGTATCGCAGCTTTCCAGTTTCTTTCCTAAAAATATAATAATAATAATAATACTATGTAAACGTCACTTATTACGGCACATACATAAATAACAATGGAACAAGGCATACGGTCAAGCTTAGGCAAGCGTGCTTATTTACATAATTTATTATTAACAAGACTGGATAGCGGAGTGGATTTAGCTGTGTATACATAATACACACATGCTGGTCTTGCTTGCCGGAAAAACAAACTTATTTCACCAATATCTTCCGCCTTGATTTGTAGGCTGGGAGAGGATTTCTTAAAGAAAATATCTTCATTACATATCCTACTACACGAACGATCCATGTATCTCAAGGTTTATTTACTTTAACCCATCTTTATATAACCCATATAATGTTATTCCGTGTTGCACAACTTGTATCGAAATCGGTGTCATTATCTCATTATTAATTTCCTGGGGTTTCGTGGAAGTATAAATGTGAAGATCATCCGGAGAGCTCACATAAATCTATTTTTTCTATACGATTATTTTTATACGTCGTTATTTTCAACGCCTTTTGTGCTGCCACGCTGTTTGCGTACCTACATGCTCATTATTTCAAATTTCAAGTCGCATTTATGAACATTTGTGCTGCCATGTTGCAAACCACGGTTAACCACAGTCCACAGTGGCTGTTTAAGAACCGGAAGATCATGGTGACATAATTTTATCGTTGCGTTCACTGGTGTGGAGTCCTATAATTAATTCATCACGAATGCATAAAGCAGGAAAACTTTATCGTAACAACTTGTCAAAAACATAACTCTAAAGTCCAGTTTTATAATTATCTTTTAATTGAAAATCTGTTTCGTTAACTTTGCTTCCTCGGATGTTTATGTAAGGATAACATTTCCGTCTTCAGTGCAGTAAAGGGACATTTGGTAATATACGGGTGTCCAAAATAAATTGTACACGCATGCGAGTTTCCTTTTCAGGGCACTCCACACATGTCGAGGCAAATCCAATTTTTATGATATATCGCTCCCAATTTTCCCACAAGTAGAAAACAAACAGAACATAAAGGAGCGCCCAGCTGCGGCTTTAATTATTGTTACATACAAAAACAAACAATAAGCGAGAAAAGTCAACACAAAAAATAACAGATTACAATAGCATACTAGGAGCACATCTATATTTCATCTTGAAACGTCTTATTCATCTTTATTTCGTTGGATGGTGCGTAGCCCCATGCTTTACTGACCCAATGCATCTCTCTTTATCGCCATTAACTTCACTAATAATAAAACGGCTCATTTCGTTCCTTAACAAGTATGTTTGCATTGCAGCTTAAGTAAAGAAAAGAGTAGTGTCAGTGTGTACAGACGCAGGAGAAACGTTAATGAGAATAGAAAGAAAAGCAGGAAAACAATAAGTAACTTTACTCTAATGCAAAAAGGTAAACAAACAAGTACACTCAAGGTTTCACGCATTCTTACGCACATCAGCAACAGCTACGATGAAAAGGCTAAATCTAATAGTAGGAACAATAATTCATCGTTACTTGTTCAATGAACGGTTCACACGATGGGTGGGATCCGTTTTTCATTGTAAACGGAGAAGAGGGTGACCAATATACTTTTTTGAAGATATCGGATTAACAACGTGATCAAATCAGGGATCACCTACAAGGGTATGGGGGCGTTGGTGCGTAAAGAGGAAAGAAAGACACATTGTTGGTGTGCATCTATTTTTATATGCGAGCTCAAGCTGGACCCATTNTTGGTGCGTAAAGAGGAAAGAAAGACACATTATTGGTGTACATCTATTTTTATATGCGAGCTCAAGCTGGACCCATTAAATCTAACAAATGGGACTTTTTAATGGATTTTGAATATTTCTCAATGTGCAATGGAGTGTGATGGGATGCAACTTTCCACTTTTTCCAGTTGCTAAAGTATGCATGCATTTGCAAAGACTGCTCACTTGCCTGTGTGCAAGAACACATATACGTGATCTTCAAGCAGATGTAAATCATTGGGTGCCATTTATCACTGCAATAAAGACATGAACTTTGCAGTCATAAAAATTATGGAATAATGATACCATTACTAATAATAAGGCTACACCCTCCATTCTCCAGTAATGTTGAGAAAAGTGTGTAATTCTCCATTTAGACAGATTATGGGTTTCTTCAGAAGAAGGGTGATTCATGCACAAGTAACTATATGTAGTCGTTAAGTTGTTATCGTCCAATCAAAGGTTTGACCTTGACCTGTGAGTATGTGTAGGTTAGAGTATGACGAGTACTTTCTGTCAAGTAGATGAATCCTAATCTTGCACTTTATATTTTTGAAGTGTAGGAACCATCGTTGATTGATGATTGATTATACATGCTGCAACGACATGGAATTTTTATGCAAATGATTCATTTACTTGTAACATACTTCACACTTTATCATTATTTCTACACAATGGCATGATTGTGTTTGATTTTCTGAGGTATTGACGTCATGATGGGGTTTGTTCAAATTTATTTTATTGTATTGTTATTACTTATTTTACAAAACAAAATTCATGACAATCATGATTATGATTACATTTTTGATAATACTACTAATATTTATTCACAAAATGTGATGCGCCAAGGATCGTCAGTGAACACACCGGTACCACACGTTTTTCAAGCATTAAACGAACCTCAAGGCGTACACGCACGCTTTTGAGTTTGAGTCGAGTTTCTTTAACATTTTTGTACGTACACTACGTACAATAGAAACAGATTATATGTATGCAAGCCTGGAAAAGTTTCTTTTGCAACTAAAAATTCTGTAATTGAATATCTTCCATTGTTGCCCTTACTTACTAATAATGGTGGATTCCATATATCACTGAAAAGAAAACAATACAACACAAAAGAAAGGGGAGGGAAACATGCAAGTTTTCAGTGTCAAGTGTCAGCATGTGTTGCGTTGCTTGTTGTTGTTGGGTGACTTGGGTTCACTCTCCCTCTCTCTATAAGAAAACCAAAAGAAAAATGAGTATAATGAACAAACTGCACCACAATAGAAAAATGCATCCTCATAAAACACACTACCACCACCACTGTACCGACACCCTAAATATACGGTTTAGGTAGGGACTTGGTGAGCTTGATTGTGTTGTTGTTTACAAACACAAAGTTTGTTTTAAAACTCGAAAAAGTTTAAGATGTATGCAGTTTTTCATGAGCACATTCTTCTAAATACACAAATATATGCAAGTGGGTTACCCTATAAAGAATTTTCCACGAAACTAAACAGAAACTAAAAAGAGTCTGGCTGTTGTAGTGAACTCATAGAGCAAAGTGAAGTACTTGGATAAGTGCAACTACTACGAGGAGTAGACTCATCGTCAGAGTTTTCACTTGAGACACTCGGCCTTGTTCTTGAACATATGCCGCACCAACTTCCCATCACCATCATCACCAGTAGAGATGAAAATGCGTGTTTGAGTTGTTTTGGCCCTTGTTTGCGTAAGTGATACTGACTTGGCGTGTTGAAGAGTCATTTTCTGGAGAAGTTGGAAAATAATGTGCGTTTCGCTCCCTCCCCCCGTGTGTAAGTTCGTTCATGCACAAGCACAACACAAATTTTTATGTAGTAAGTTTCTGAGGGATGTATGCTGCATATTATGTCAACGTGTGTGCGTAAGATTCTCAGATTTCTGATGCAGCCATTAACGTCAGGTAATCAAAGGAGTATACACACTGCCGGTAGAATACACGCACGGTTTTTTACACCGCGCATCTATTATTATTTTCTTCAGAATTTTAAATATGTTTGCGTGTCAGGTGCATCTAATGAAAACCTACTTATTATTATTTTCTTATTTCCGTGAAATATGTATATTTTGTTCATTCTAAATTAGGAAGCATATAATATGCGTGTCGTCCCTCCTACCGGGTCGTGTGCTATTAATATCGTGCAGTTTTGACAGAAATACAATAATAGTTTGTTTTGTTTACCAAAACCTATCTGCACTTGCTTGACTACCTTTTCTCATTGTCCACGCCATCGTCAACGGGGAAATCAATTTATTTATTTGGCTGTAACTAGCACCATCTGGGGAAAACGTCAATATCAAACCTCTGAAACCACCCCGTGTATTTTAGTTTAATGAGACTGATTGTCATTATCACGCTGGAGTAATATGACTGCACGAGAAAATAAGGAAAGCACTAAAATTTAATTCCAAATACTTACTACCCTTTCTGCTGCGGGGTTAAATATTCCGAAAAAGCATGGATTTTATCAAGATAATAAGTATCATTCATACTAACCACCCCCTTTTATCCTAAGCTGCAAGCAAGAAGGTATGATGAACAGCATTGTTCCTTCACCCTACGCATCCTCCTGCCTGAGAAAACGTTCTCATCGTACTCGTACACGACTTGTGAACTATGAACTCCTGTGTTATTAAGCAAAAAACCATATTCACTTGAATTTGGTAGCGTTATCATTACCACTAAATACTTAAATTATTCCTGCTGACATGGGAGTGTTGTAGCATTGGACTGCATAGTATGGTGCAGCTAATTATATGACTTACAGTGACTATAACACTTTTTGTAATTCCCGTTTTCTTCTTTTTTATACAGTACCTCCACAAAAAGTGATGGTCGTTGATGAGCGTGGCTTGGAATACACTTCAACTTCTCAACTTACACCATACAGTGAAGGATCATCGTTGAGACTGACGTGTATCTCTACAGGAGGTAATGTAAACATGAAACATAATGGGAGGCTGACAATAATCATTTTTTTAATTTTATTTTCATTTCTCAGGAGTTTACAGAGTGTACTTGACATATTTTTCAATTACTACATAAAACGCACTTTTTTACGAAAGCAACCTTTAAAATGTTGATATTTTACCATATTTTTGTTACTTTCTTGGGGTAGGTTGGCCGGTTCCAAAGGTGAGTTGGTGGCGAGAGAACGCTCTTCTTGACGACACTTGGGAAGTATCCTCAGAACATGTGACCTCAACTGTCGTCTCCAACACTTTAACAATTGGGAAGTTACAAAGAAGTGATCTCAATGGAAGATTGACGTGTCAAGCTGCCAACAACAATATAACCATCCCTGTATCCACTACTGTGATGTTGGAAATGAACTGTAAGTTTTGTCTTGTTTTTTCCCCACTTTTTTGTTTTCTTCTCGCCTTCCTTTTTTTCTTTTTCGATCTCTCTAGAGACATTTTTTCTTTCAGCAGTGTCTAAATTTCATCGGGCTGTCTCCCGCAAATCGAAACAAGCTATATACGCACAGCTTTTCCAGCTTTACACACTACATTTACTTACTACCAAATAGGAACACAACATCCTCTACTACCAGTGCTTTGGATATCTCCAAAGTACAGATAGTTTTTCTATTCCACAAAGTTTGTACCCCTTGCAGAGCACAAGGCTACACCGCAAAAAATACAGACTCTGACAGTCTGATAAGTGGCACACAAAAAAATTGGATGACTTTTTTGCAGTATCTTGTAAATTTTACTATGCTGCCGGGATGTTAGCTGTCACTAATAAATTAGACTTGGCAAGTGGAGCAAATTGTTCCAGCCAAAAGAACCAAACTTGTAACAATTCAATGACACAGTTGATGCGATTTCCTTCGGGATAACCTAAAATTATTATAAGATGCTGTCAAAGTTTTCAAAAACCACAGAATCTGAAAAAGGGCGAATCATTAGCATATCCTCTTTGACTCTACTGTTCCCGTAACTGGCGAATACAACGAAACATGTTATCTGTTATATACTGCGTTTCCTGCTTATAGCATCACAATTTTAACACTCTTGTTTTGGGGGACTTAACGGGTATCGAGGCATTTAAATCAGAGAGGTTTCCCATAATCTGTTGACTTCTGCAGTCACCAGTGCGTACATCCGACGCAAACTTACCTTAACATACAACAAGATAGTACGTACTTACTTGCATGAAGTGATTTTTAATCCTATATAGCCCAACAAATGTATAGAGGAGGACGTGTTTCCACTACCATAACAGTAATAACACAATTTTAGCATTACCGAGGTAATGGTGACCATAATGTTCCATTTGAATGCAAAGAGGACGTGGTGGTAATTTCATCGTTAATGTGCTAGAAAAGAACAAGAAATTCTAGCAGTGGTAGTATATAATGCAGGGCTATTTCCAGCTATACTTTAGGTATTATTACATAATATTTTTAGCATTTTTGTTCCACGCCAAAGCGGAAAGAGGGAAGAAGGGGAAAAGTTTTTCCCGGGAAGAAACAAACGACACACACAAAAGTCACATTGACTTCGTTAGATAAAGGAAGATGTACAGTATCCTACTTGTAACACAAATTTAATACTAAAGCTACATTATAATGTGCTACCGCTGCTACCCGACTGACCATGGAAAGTCGTATGAAGCCATGAAATTCGCGTGTACTAAACTGCAGTAGTGTGGGGGTAGAGTATTCAGGAGAGAGAAAATTTGCTGTACTTTGGTAAAGTGATAAAAACGTACTTCTAGTACTCTGACTCTACTAACATAGTATTCTGAGGGCGTGTGTGTGAGTAAACTGTACACATACAGTCATGAAGAGAGGGAAAAACAGCGAAATGTTTCTTTTTCCTGGACGGTTTGGTCATATGGGAAAAGTTATGACAAGTCAGTAGTAAAAACAGTTTCCAATTTTTTTTTACCAAAGAAACTGGTCAGGATGGAGAAGTGCTACATACGACCACGACGACGACAACCGTTATAAACACTGTCGTGAAGCAATGGCCACTGCGCGCGTAGTAAGTCGCAGTTGCTGAAGTAGCAGTCACAATGCCAGTAGTGGATAATATTATAAAATGTGTTTCAGTTAGAACATTTCTTTTTTTTCGGGATGAAGTAAATGGCAT
Organism: Callyntrura sp. NNG-2020; assembly: GCA_027744055.1. Classification (NCBI taxonomy): domain Eukaryota; kingdom Metazoa; phylum Arthropoda; class Collembola; order Entomobryomorpha; family Paronellidae; genus Callyntrura; species Callyntrura sp. NNG-2020. Next base: position 259 of record JAHZNE010001480.1, on the reverse strand, counting down.
TACTTGTACCGCTGGTGTGTTCTCTATGACTGTGTGTGTGGTGAAAAATGTATGCATGAAATGAAATGGTGCAAAGTGGAACAAGTGTACTTGTACTCACACATCCAAGCTGCTGACTAACTTTTACTTACTTTTTCTGACTGTTGACAGAAAAGCCATCTTGGGCTGGAGAAGAGCGGAAGAAAGAAGAAAAAAAAATGCTGTTGCCCCACTGACTAGAGTCTTGCTGGTCTGTGGTATGTATGGTAATGGTGGTTGC
>JAHZNE010001479.1:0-13429 GCA_027744055.1 Callyntrura sp. NNG-2020 | reverse complement strand
GGCGCTCACCATTTGGCGTTTGTGTGTGTGCTGTGCATGCATAGGCGCAAGCAGGTGAACATGTGTAATTTTCTACTGAACGCTTGAATTTATGAGGTAATGATTGCGTTACGAGATTATTTTTCAAGAGTGCTTATTTTCTTAAATCTCTGTCGACGAGAGGGATGTATTTAGTCAAGACGTCTCGAAAATTAGATATTCTTGTAAATTATGAATGTAATAATTGCATTCAATTTAGCGCGTGCAAGACATTTTATTTTAATGATCATGATGGGATATCTTCAGAACAACAAAAAATAAATAAATATTTTTTTATTCTAATCATTTTTTAAACTGAATCTTATTAAAAGTAACGTACGCGTGCTGATAACACACAGGAACAAAGAAGTTCAGAGAGAGAGAGAGAGAGCAAAGTAATGCTCAAGAAGAGGTTTAGTTTTAAGTTTCGCAAAACTGACGATGACCATTTTATTATCCGTAAACTCGGCTCTCTTATAGCGCACAATTAGGAAACAGCCATCACGATGCATGATGGACAAAATGGACAGAAGTATCGTTTAGATTGTTTTTGTGACCGTGTCAATAGGCATGTTCACTCGTTAAAATGAAGTATTTTTACACGCTTAAGTAGGTGTTGAGTACAGCAAACTAGCTGAAAACACGATCGATAAATCTTCATTACCACCAGAAAAGCGATGATGATATTGACGATTGATTATTATGAGCACAACTGACAACATTATTGCAGAGGTGTATTGAACGTTGTTGGACAACCTTATTAACTTGTTTTTTCCTTTGAAGATTATCATGAGGGTATCTAGTGGTGGTCAATAAAGGTACAAGTGGACAGTCCACACACAAACAAAGGAGCTAATTTGAAGAAAAAAAGAAAGAAAGTAGGCAATTTCCTGCTTTCGATTTTTTGTGCACCTCTCTACCGTGTAATACCCAATTATGGGCAAAATGAGACATTACGTGACAACGTATCACTTCTCCAAAAAGGCTATTACAGGTAGAAGCTACTATATACGTGCGGGTATCTTAATTAGCTTGTTTAATGAAGATGAACATTTCAACATTTCAAGGAAGTAACTTTTTAACTACCGCAGAGTAGAACGGCACGCGGAACCTAGTTCGGCATAAAGATTCTTTGACCTGACCCGTGCCTAAATAAAGCGACGAGTAGGGGTTTTCTTTATCGTAACCCGTTTTGTTTTAAAATATTTTTTGAATTACTTAATGCCAATGCCGGCCCACTACTGGCGCATCTTTTTGATACTCGCCGAACTTGTAAATATGACTTGAAGGAATCATCACCAGAGCTAATTGGATAACAAACTGGGTAAACATTATATATTTGTCCGTCACAATTATAAAGAAGCTCTTCTATTTTAGCACTAGCAGGACACAGCGCAGCGGCGATATTCAAGTTTTCGACAAAATGTATAAATGAAAATGTACAACCTACCCCCAGTCAGTCACCATCGGTCTAACTTTGTGTGAGTCTAAAGACTGACCACTTCACAAAGCCACGTCGACGACGACGGTAGAAAAAGTTACTATTATATTGACTGACGGGCAAGTTCCATGTAAGGAAGCCTCTCTTCTGTCGAATATCTCTCGTTTACCCAAATATGGAGTAAGTGCGAAGGTTTTAACTCTTGGCGAATTTGGCAACATATGGACATAGCAAATAGCAGCAGAAACAGAGAGAGAAAAGCAAAACAACAGCAACAACATGAAATAGACGGAAGGCTAAATTGGCGTCAACAGTCTCTCTCTCTCTTGTTCAGGCCAGGTAGTCAGTTTTTTAGACAGTTTCGTAAATACATAAAAAAACTACAACTTATACTACTTACATGCTCAAGTAATAATAATCAGTTATTTTATTATTGTTTAGATTTGCCAAAAACCCAATGAATATAGCCACCTATTAATTTTTTTAACGTATTGAACACTCTTCACCACGAAACTTTATATATCGCATTTTATCGTTTATAGGCATGTGATCGTAAAAATGCATCAACAATCTGCATTTTTCTGCATTAACTTGCATTACATTAATATTACACGATAGTGGTGGTCTTAAAAATCCATAATCTGTACTACCAGAACTCCTATTATTTCATGTATTACACCCTTGCCAATTTTTGTGTGTGCATTAAATTAATATAAAACACAAGTATTTTTTAACATGTTTTTTTAAAGCTTACCTGCTGTGAATCAATTGAGGAAGTGAGGAGACCGTCGCTGGGAGCCGAGAGTCAAAAGGTATCTGTAACAGCCACTTATTAAATTGCGTAAAGTCTGCAGAGGTGGAAGAGGGCTGTGTAACGGATTATTCGTAAAGAGAGAGTTTTAAATATATGGGCACCACAAGCACAGGTCTTTGTTTCTATGAGGGAAGAGTCATGCTTTAGCCGTTAATACATTTGCTTTGCTGAGGTAGTGTTACTTTGGATTTGGACAGATAACAGTAACGTAACATTATAAATAATTTGATATTTTTTTTGTTCAGACACATTTCAGTGTGCAAGAGATGTTGAATTTGTTTTTATTTTGACTTTTTCGACAAAAAATATAATAATTATTATTGTTGAGATACAAAGATGGTCAGCTTGTTGTAAATTCCAAGGTAACAAAACATTTTATTTTGTCATTAGTGTCAGAATATCGTCAAGAGCGACAGCAATTTAACAACGTGACAATAGCAAGTTGGTAGTAGTATTAACATCTGCTTGCATTCATTTTTGGAATAATTCCCGAGGTTGGTAGGATGGTTGGTCGGTGGTGATTCAATAATAATCTATTTATGCTTATCATAAGGTTTTTTAACGTTCGCTCCTATTTACACCTGATTTGTATTGTAAATCACTATCATGTCTTCATCTTGTCAACAATAGCTTGCTTATCTATCCAATTTACTACAGTTTTGTCCCACCATATGTACTGGCCCTTTAGGCAAGTTTCATTATCATCACTTAGCAATGCTGCGTAAACAGGTGCTTCAGCGCCTGTCTCTGTACTGAAATGCCCTTTATCCCCGGTCATGTCACTCCGAACCCAACCAGGGTGCACTGCGTTCACTACTATCCCGTCTCCGGGTCTTGTTTCGTTGAGCTCCCGTTGTTGAATACGTGTGAGTGCTGTAAGAGCCACTTTTGACACGGCGTACGCACTATTTGACCATCCATTTTGTCGGTGGGTTCCTGCTGTAGCGAAACTGTTATTGATCAACGATCATTTTATTAAATGCATAAAAACTAAAAGCACACATATGTTTATAGTCATTATTCATTATCAATATTATTTTATTAATACCTAATGTACTGACTGACTAGTTCATTCAATTCCTCAACGGTCAAAAGCTCTGATGAAAGTCTATCCCTTAAGCGGGCTGCCGCCGGTTCCAGGCCATTAATTTTGGACAAGTGACCTAATTATAAAAATGGCTTCCATTAGTCTCGTAGTGACAGTGTCAGACACGACAAAAAATTTACAAAGATACATGCACTTCTACCTTCTACGAACCATTACATTTATTGCACTAATTAGAGGTACCTAATCCACTGGAGACATTGACAACCCTCGCTTTCGCTCGCAACAAAGGAAATAGCTCCCCACAAATATTTAAGCTGCCAAAGTAGTTTACGTCCAGGGTGTGTCTCGCTTGAATTTCCAGAGGAGTCGTTGGATTCGTCTATATAGATCATTTCAGAAAAGTGCAAGATTAGAGTACACAGGTCTTGATGAAGAAGAGAGCATAAAGGTTAAATTGACATTATGATGCGTATAAAACAAACTTACAAAATACGCAACTCCCGCATTATTGACAAGGATGTCAAGGCCTCCGTGTGTTGTCTTTATGAACCTCGCAAAACGTTTGACACTGTCCTTTGACTCAATGTCAAGTTGGTGGAATGAAGGGTGCACACCTTCCTGTGTCGATACAATATTGAACGTTTATTCGTCATCTTATCATTAATCGCAAGTGTATTATCATCTTTTTGTCAACCAACCAGAAAAAACTGATATTCTCTCACAGAAATAAAATTGTGAGGAGCGACGAGCGACGCTCGCTCCTCCACCGCGGCCTACTTTCCTTTGCGACGAAACTTCCTTCCTGTCATCTTGTCATTTACAAATACGATAAAAGTAACCCCTGAGCATGTCTAAACATTTAACCGTTTTGTTAATACATACCTGACACAATTGATTAACTGCCGCCTTTCCCCTCTCCTCATTACGAGCTGTCAGGTACACGACACTTTCCGGCTGCGTCTGGTGCAGGTGGGAGCACAGGGCTTTGACGATGCAGTAGCCAATTCCTTTGTTTCCTCCTGTGACAACGGCAATTTTTCTTGCTGCTACGGACGGGGTACAGGGAGGAGGTACTGACATTTCTTCTCTTTGGGATGTTTGTTTTCTACTACATGTCAACAAGGTGGTGGTGGTGGTGTACGTAGTAAAATACTGCAGCTGCAATGCCGTGAAACGATTAGTAGCAGATGCTAAGCAGAGAGTAGTCAGCTATCATTTTCCCACGCTCTGTTTACCAGAGAATGCGAGACGCTTTGTTCAGAGTTGAGACGAAATAAATGTGTTTCATTTCATGCACGAAAATCTTGGCTTGTCCTTATAATGAATTCCTGGCATTTTTTTAAAAGCCAATTTTTTTTATTAACGTCAAATTCAAATTGTTTGTAAAAAGAATCTAGCGTGGTTGATATACTACTCCGATTCGGAGAAAAGTTCATTTCGGTCCAATACACGTGAAGGAATAATGAATTACTTGGAACGAGTGGGAAAAAAACGTTTGTAAACAAATAATTCAAATACCAAAAAGAAGTGTAACGAATTTCTAGCAAATAAATCAATTATATTTTGTAAAAAAAATCTTTTGAAACAAAATTGAGTCCTCTCCCTCCACCGTGCAGTTTAATCCTCTTGTTCCGGGGGATAGAGCTCCTTGTTCAGGTCATTGTAGCGATTTTCAACTCGGGAGTAGTGCTGCGTGTACCGCATCACGGGAGGGGCCCACAACGTCGCGTGGTGAACTCTCGGAGCGACGTGTTCCACCCGTTGGAGATGCTTTGGGAGGTTTAATAATTTAAAAATCCGCGTTTCAAGATTTACAGCTTTTTCAGTCAACCTCTTCGATCAAATAAAATACGCAAATAAACTTACAGCTCGTTGTGGTTGCCGCTGCATTTCTAGGGGGCCTCGAACAGTGGCGAATTGAGGTTTTGGCAAGTGTCCCGTGTGGATCTCGTGCATATCTGCAAAAAATGGCAATGTATTTAAAACAAACAAAAACAAAAAATCCTAAATATCTTTAATTTTTTATATTTTAAATTTTAAAAAATTTCAATTTAAACTTCGCGCCACTTTACTGGGTTTAATAACAGCCGCGTCCAGTTCATCCTCAAACCGCAAAACCTTTCGTTGAAATCTCGCCATGTTTCCCGCCAACAAAAATTTGCTCCCCTTTCACCTTTTCCAAAATTTCCGACGCCGTTTCCCCTCTCTCTCTATTACTCTCTTGTGTACGACAAAAATTGATACTGTTTGCTCTCGTGATCTGTTCCCTCTACTGAGCACTATACATCATCTCCCATCAACATTTTTACCTTTTTACCCTGATTACCCTTTTGTCTCGCAAAAAACTGCAAAATCCTTCACCGCGAGAGAGCACCATAAAAAAATACAAGAATGTATCACATTCTCTCTAACCAATTCGCACTTTACTAAAAAAAAATGACACAAAATGAAGCATGTAGTAAAACCTACTGAATATAACAACAAACCGACGACGAATAACACCAACTACAAGAACAACACGGTATCCATTTACGTCCGCCGCGATCGCGGTAACCTCGCGCATACACAAATCCGGTTAAACAAAAGTTGACCACCGACGACCGACCATCTCTCCCAAAAATGACACCACGTTCGTTTATTACATAAATCCCTGTTCTCTCTCTCTCTCTCTCTCTCTCTCATCTCGCTACATTTTCGTATCATCGTCGAAATAGATTGTTAAAACCAAAAAAAACAATGTAAACGCCGTCTGCTATTACGATGATATATTAAACCATAATAATTTTTCATCAGATATCCACACGCACGCAGAATGTATACGGGCTGAAACGGCAATTGTTCTACAAAAAAAATATTATTTTTGGTAATAGTAATCATCATGATCGCCATATTCAACGGATTATAATACCCTAACATGCAAACATGTAGGTATATCATGGTTAAAATTTCTCCCTTGAGAAGAAGATGATCTCCTCCCATACATTAAAAATCTTATGTGTACGCTTTTTTACTACTACTATCACTCTCCAACTCCATTATCACTCTACTTCATCAATACGCCGTAGTCGTCGTCGTTGTCTACCACCACCACCACCAGAAAGAAAAAAATCGTAATAACGCGATACTTAAAATGGTTTTGCAGCAGTCAAGTCTTGATCAATGCCAAGGATGTTGAGAATGCTGATGGTGGCGATGATAATGGCAAAATGGCGATATATTCACAATGCCCATTTTTGTCCTGTGGAGTGGTGGTCATCATCAGCCCTCTATGTGTGTTTTGATGGATAGTTGTGTGCTTTTTTTATATTTTATTTATACAGGCGCTCGCAAATTATTATTTTAACCCTCGGTGTAATGCCACACCACCGCTGTTGCCATTGTCGTCGTTATAAATCATACGCATCGTCGGTCTACTTTTTTTCGTTTATTACATACACCTCATCTCATCATGAGTACGGGTTTCTGCACTAGCGAGAGAGGGGCTTTCGCGAATATTTTTTTGCAAACTTTTATCGTATTAATAATATGTGAGAAATTTAAATTTGGCGAGCATGAGCATGTATATAAATTGAAGAGGGTGCTACCTTCTCCTCCTCCAAAATGATTTTTGCAAAAAAAATATTGTATCCACCTCCAATGGAAGATTTCAATATTTTTGAACATTTACAAAGATGTCTGAAAAAAACTGGTTAGTATGGGATACCTTGAAAGTTATGCAATTTGAACGCTGAGAAGGAAAAAAGTGTATTTGCTGCATGTTTGTGGTGTGATCTGGGAAGATGATAAAGAAAATGCTAAATACAAACAAAGTTATATGCAGTCTTTTTGAAGATGGTCCTGTCGATAAAAATCTTTTTTGGCGGAGGACGAAGATGAATAGGGTATTTTTTGGAGACGCCCAGCTTTCTATAAAATAAAAGAATAATATCGCGTGATAGATATATTTTGTATAGGGGACCACCAACGCACTTTTTGAAGACGACACAATTGAATGTAAACAAAAGCAAGGTTGAAAGACGTGTGTGTATTTAGTCACTTGAGAAAATATTTAAAAGCATCAACGGGTTTGTAGTTTGTGTGTGAGAATTTTTTGTAGGTTTTTAATGAAAATTTTATTTTCTATAATGCGCACACAGACTGCAGATAATTAAGACGAAGGAAAGATAAAGACGTTTGTGTAATTTGGAGTGGTTTCTGGTTGATTTTATGGGTGATCCTCGCCTCGCTCGTGGTTATGACGCTGAAGCTTTGGTATTCTTCTTTTTGCGTAGATTCCCGTTTGAGTTAGCGCCGCCACGGCTCCTAGTCTCTTTCTTGAACAGTGCGTCTCGAAATGTTTTGATTCTGAACTGGTTGGATATGCTGGTCTTGATTTGGGAGACACACTCCTGCTCCAGGGTTTCCAGGTTCGTCGTTGCGTTAAGAGTTAACGTCGCAATGCTCTTCTCTGTTTGTACCCACAGCTGGGAAAGGTTGGTTAAATGCCGGTGGAACGATTTCAGTTTCATTTTGAGGAACGGCTCGTTATCGTCGTGACGTTGATTCGCTTGAGCTCTGGTAATGGCTCTCTTGATTAGAATCTCGTCGGGAGAGTCGAGGTACAGTATTACGTGCGGGTCACCGATCACTTCGGAGAAAATTTCGTACTGGTTCGTGTCCCGAGGGTAGCCATCAATCACGAAACCGTTGCATCTCCGTAGGAAATGCTGCATCACGTCGTGAATCAACGAGGTTATTATGCTTGGGTCCAGGGGCTCGCCAAACTTGATCGAGTTCTTGATATCGTGCAGGAGTGGAGAATTACCAAGGTATTCACCGACTTCAGAATCGGAAGGTGGGTGAATCGAGAATTGGTTTTGGGACAACGAGTAGCCTACAATGTCTTCGCCCTTTCCAAGAAACTCCTTTTCCTCTTTCGTCATTTTGTTGTGGATCAGAAGCTCGTTGTAGGTTCGTTGGCGTCTGCGGTGGGCGCGATCCAGTCTTTCTTCTGGCTTTTTCAGGAGTTGCTGGTGAAAGCATTCTCGAATTAGGTGGTCGGGGGAAATATGGAGCAAGTAGAATTGACGGGAGAGGTGACGGCAGACGGAGGATTTGCCACTGCTGGGACCGCCCAGGACGAGAATCAGGAGCTTCGACTTGGAGGATATTGACTTTTTTACCGTTTCACGTTGACAGTTGCCCATTTTGAAAATTAGTAATGATCGCGACTGTGGGCGATAATAGGTTGCAAATGTTTTCTTTTTTTTATCCGTCTACCGCTTTGGCACACAAACCAAAATTCATGTTAGATGCTTATTGTACGGAACTTACGAGAAAATTGTTTTGTTTTGACGGAATTTGACGGCAGACGGAGGATTTGCCACTGCAGGGACCGCCCAGGACGAGAATCAGGAGCTTCGACTTGGAGGATATTGACTTTTTTACCGTTTCCCGTTGACAGTTGCCCATTTTCAAAATTGGTAATGAACGCGACTGTGGGCGATAATAGGTTGCAAATGTTTTCTTTTTTTATCCGTCTACCGCTTTGGCACACGAACCAAAATTCATGTTAGATGCTTATTGTACGGAACTTACGAGAAAATTGTTTTGTTTTGACGGAATGGTGCATTTAAAGTTAAAAAGTCCCTATCAAATTGCACTACCATGCAGACCAAATTATTACATTGAGCGTTTTACTTTTCTCCCTTGGGTCCCCATCATTCCGACGTAAAATATCACAATACAAAACACACTCTCGCTTCATCTAGGCTATTAATAAGACATAATTGTCTATGAGACCAGACAGCGTGTGCCCATCCGAACTGTACACAGTACATCTTGGAAAAATGTAACTGGGTACAAAATAGAGAAAATTCTAGAGAGAAACACGATGACGTATGCCGTTATTCGGGCCTGGAACTTCCAGGTTGGAAGTATCGATCAAACAGGTTTGATTGATTACGGAACACGGAAATGTAATATGACCGTGCTTTTTACTACCATATATAGCAGTAGGACAAATCTGGTGCAATGGATAATAAATATGCTTGTTTAAATTGAATTTGGAAGACGTCAGAGGGAAGATGGTCTTCAATCTTCAACAATAAAACTTATTTCGATGTCATTGAACTTTAGGAATTGCACGCTTCCGCCAATATAACTATCAGGAGACAACTGCATTTTTTGCCTATTTTTTGTTGTCGCATTTTCGGCTACAAATCATTTCCTGACATGTCGTTGGACAACAACCGTGTGATTTATCAAGGCAAACGCCCAAATCAATTTTCATACCCTAATCGCTATTCTGAACAACAATGGGCTGAGACTAATTCGCTGGCGCATAAATCTTCGCAGACACAGCGACAGAGAGTTGAGGGTATCTTGGCGGAGTCCTTTCGTTTGGCGGATGAGACGGAGGAGATTAAGCAGTTCAACCAGGAGAATGCAGAGTGGGAGTTCAAGAAGAGAATTCAAGATATCAGGCATTGGATCGAGGAATTGGATATCAAGTTTAACGAGATTGGGGAGATTATTGATGATACGGGGGTGTACATTGCCAGGTTGGAGAAGGCCGTCGTTGGGGGCGAGCCTATTGTTGTGTTGGATAAGGAGATACTGCAAAAGAGGTAAACAACGGGGATGTAGGTTGCTTGCGGTTAACGGATTAAATACTGCCTGTGTTTTTTATAAGGGAGCACCGGATCGGCATTGATTTGGTTAATGATGAGCCCCAGAAGCAGATACTCAAAGAGCTTCAGTTGATGGAAGATTGTAAAAAAGAGGCGACAAAGCTTTTGGCAGCGGCGAAAGAAAATTTGAGACTCCTGAGAAAGTTTCAATTTGACTTGAACCGAGAGCTGATTGATAAGAAGGAGGCAATGAAAATCGACAATGAGGCGCACTCCCTTGTGGAGCATTCCATTGGTGTTCAGAGACAGAGGCGTGAGTGGATTGGGAATTACAGGTGACGGGAGGAGATAATATTTGAAAATAAGTACTCGTTTCAAATTGGTGTTGTTCCAGTTATGTCAAATGCCGAATTGTCTTTGTATCTTTGTCAAGCCACGTTCGAGATGAACAGGAGTGGGACAGTTTGACGAGGCGGTACAAAGATAACGCGGACCAGCTTCTTCGGGACTCGACCTCGTTCCGGATTAAAATTGAAAGTTTTCTCCGACTGAGTTGCGAGCAGTTGGAAAAGCAGGTTTGTGCCACAAACGCCGCTTTTGAAAAACGACTGTGGGAAATCAGACACGCGAAAGAAAAGTGGGAGGAGGAACATGCCGACGTCACGCTTAAAATCAGGGAAATGGAGGACGTCCTGGACAAGTTGAAAAAGGCGTATATTGAGAAAGAGTCCAGTCTCGCGTTGACGGAAACTCGGTTGAGTGTTCGGAATCGAAGGCCCAATCTTGAGCTGGTCAAGTGAGTCATATTCTCAATCACGCGATACTATCTTCAAATACGTCCGTTATTATTGTAATTTGGATTATGATAAAAATTGGTTTTTGCTTTTTTCAGCGATTCGTTGCAGCGTCATTTGCATACGGAGGCTGTTGAGCTGAGAGTGACCATGGCCAGGATCCAGGCTCAAATTCAGAACACAAAGCTGGCGTTCCACAAAATGCAGGCGCACCAGATGCAGTTGGAGGAGGGGATCAACGTGAAAATCAACAGTATTGCCATTGACGAGACTTTGGTCCAACCGCTCAGAAAACAGATTTTTGTACATCAGCATTAACGGTTTTTAATGGTTTCATCATCACATAAAATGGTAGACTTTTGACAAGCTTAAAACGGTTTGTTATCATTATTATCTTAAGTTATGTTGGAGTTAGCAGGAATCACTTTTTAAAAGGAAGAGAATGCATTGTAAATGTATGTGTATATAGCTTAATATTTTAAATGCACCATTAGTTTAAGAGTAATACTTGTTGACAAGGGTCGCACATTTTGTTAAAAATTACGTCACATGTGAGCCAACTCTCTCGGTAGGAGAATGAATCTCAACAAACGTTCCAGTTTGCAATATATATTTTTTTGCAAATTAAATTTGGCAGTAAGCTGACTTGAGTGTTTGGGAATGGTTCTGTTGACTGATTGTCTCTTTGGCCAATAGTGTTGTCGTGTGAGGGGATTTTATTTAGTAAAGCGTGGGGGTTGGCCCGTTTACCCAGTCGGTGATTTGCTTGTTGTACCAAACGTACGCTCCTCTTGGTTCTTGCACGTTTGGAGGGAGTAACGCTAGATAAGCTGGAGCAGCAGCACCTTCGTCGATTGTCAAAGTTCCTTTGTGGCTAGACATGTCTGTGTTCACGTAGCCGGGATGGACAGAGTTCACGATAATGTCGTCTTCGGGGCGGGATTGGTCCAGCTCTCGTTGCTGGACTCGGGTGAGAGCCGAGACTCCCACTTTTGAGACTCCGTAAGCTGTGTTCGGCCAGCCGTTTTCGCGGTGCTTCGCTTGCTTCGCTAAACTGGAGAGATGTGAGGGGAAACAAAATCTAAATTACGAAAGTCTTAACCGCGGGGTTCAATAAATTGCCAATATTTGTGGCGCACAACCTGACAAAAGTGTTGATAAGCTCAATAAGTTGTGGTTTGGTCAGATTGGGATCTGCTAGCTGCCGTCGGAGCTCGATTGATTCTGGTTCTTGTCCGTTTATGCGGGGGAGGTGACCTACAAAAGAAACAGACATTTGGTTATAAGGCAAAATATAAGTGTTATGTGGTGGGATATTTAATGCAGACGGACCCGCATTGCTGGACACGTTGACTACCCTGCCGTGCTGCCTCAGTAGGGGAAAAAGTTCATTGCAGATATTCAGTGTTCCGAAAAAATTGACTCGATTCGTCGTCTCGGCTTGCTCAGCAAACGACTCTGTTGCGGCGACCTGATTACAAACAATCAAATTATCCAGTTTTCCATTGTCAGTTTTTTTAAACTTTAAAATATCCAGCTTTAATTTACGCTACACACGTGTTACAAGAGAAATCACATTTATTTATCTCCGACCACTATACATGTGGGATAAAAATAGGAATTTATTTTGCCAACCTGATTGAGATCGCTAACAGCCTGGAGCCCTACAAAAAAGACAAAACGTACATGACCTTCAATTCCTTAAAAAAAAGTAAAAATAAGGCATGCAACGGAAATACGAGTTACCTCTCCCTTCATCTCTGGCAGTGAGATACACAGTTCCATCAAAGTCCTTGCAAAGCGCTCTCACGATTGCAAATCCAATTCCTATTTAAGAATCACATGCACATTTAGAAGCTCCCAAGTAAAATCACACCTTCCTCTTCTGTAAAAAAAATGATGTACGCTTCTCTCACCTTTATTTGATCCCGTTACAACCGCTACTTTCCCACTAGCAGTCATTATGTTGATAAGTTTTTTTTGTTGTACACAAAAAATGACAAGATAATTAAATTGCAAAAAAATGCAATCTGGCAGTTTAAAAAATAGAAACACACAAGTACGCCAACAATCCTACAACCTATATATACACCACTACAGCGACTAGAGCAAATGGACAAGACAGATTTTTTTTTCTGGAGGAATGTTGCTGCTGGAATGTTACATATTTTTAACATTACATAATACATTACATTACATCCCATTGATCCCATCACACCAGCAGCAACACAAAACTTGCAAGCATGTGACAAGAGGGAGATCCAGTGGGAATTCAGAGACTACATTGCAACAGCGGTGGTCTGAGAGTCTCATTCTGCTGTCTTGTGTGAGGAATGCGATTGCATAAATACGGGGCTACCAAATGCAGAGAGGGGCAACTGCTGCAACCTCGACTTCAAAGTGGATAGAAAAAAAAATGATCTTGAAACAACCGTGGCTTTGTTTCCGTGTCCAGACTCCAGACAGAGTGAGTCGGGGTAATAAAGATATGGCACGTACTTCACACGTACATGGCAATCTCTCTATTCACTAAATTGTCTCTGAATGACGATTTGCAATTGCCATTATAAATCAGGGGAACTGTTGTGTAAGTAATAAATAAACATGCCTATGAACCTCCCCTCCCCTCTTGAACATGCAGCAGATGAGGAGGAGATTAGTGTACTTGAACAAGCAATGATAGGTTGAAAGGAATAAAGACAC
>JAHZNE010001478.1:0-12816 GCA_027744055.1 Callyntrura sp. NNG-2020 | reverse complement strand
ATTCCTGGGCTGATAACGACAATATGCTAATTGTAAGTTAGAAGCAGAGCCTCATCTCATTTAAATAATTTTGTGCTGCTAATTCCTTTTAAAAATCAAACATCTGGGGAGTGAATACACACAAAGAGGCAATCTTATTTTGACATGGAAATATCTGGCTGGCGCTCTAAATATAACTGCACACAAACACACGTATGGTATTGATATTATACGTGTGTGGTAGTGACACGATGCATGTGTCCTTCTCTTCGTCATCTTAATTACATTTTTTTGCTAATGTTGTCATCCGGTCCATATAGAGGCACATCCACTTGACTACATATGTTAGAATATGATATGGGGCCGGTTGAGAAGTAGAATCCATTTTCTGGAGAGTCATTCTCAACTCGCATGGGAGCGAGCGTCATGATGACACTTACAAAAAAGCTGGCAGTTGCGCTGGTAATGTAATGATGATGATGACACGGTTGGAGAGAAGAATATGCCATCTTTCTACTACCACCTCTATCTATTGTTATAATCGGTGTAAATATGATAATCAACTTTCAAGGCCAACGAGTGGCACAAGCAATTCCGTACAGGAGAGAAGGAAAAAGGGAAAGGGATAATTGAAAGTTCTACATCGTGCAGGCTGTGTTGGTCTCACTTCCGCCGCGCAAATTTCTCGTGTGTCGTTAATGGCTATGCGGCCACTCTTAATAACAATTTTCCACCACCTACCCCCAATTCTGGCAAAATCTTGCCTCCAGCAGCGGAGAGAAATGTACAAAGGGGAAAAAAGTTTTTTTTTTCTACTGTAATTTTCCAGTCTTCTTGTATACACATCCCCATAATATTCAGAATCTGGCGGTGGTAGTTTAAACTTAAAAATGTTCTGCCACATCCGAGCTTGTGGAAAGGATAACTTTGCCGTTGGAATTGAAATATGTAGTTGTGGCAGGAGTAGTAGGGAGATTATTATTATTATTATTATTATTATTATTATTATTATTATTATGTGTGAATGTGTTTTGTTACTACTATTATCATTATTATGAGTCCCTCCAGTATATTTCCGTCTCCGTAGACTACTCCCCACCGCATTTACTACTGGTGGTGGGATAGTGTGATACCAACCTGCTATCCTGCTGACAGAAGAAAAAGATGGGGCAAAACGAGGATATTATTGTTTGCCAAAGTTTCTCAATTTAATAAATATCCAGTCATTTATCCTGAAGCAGTTAGTAGTCGAGCGAAGAGAGAGAGAGAGAGAGAGAGAGATAGGATGACACATACCTACTCATATCAGCACAACGGCAAAAGTTGCTGTTAAGTGAAAATGGTAATGAGGGCTGAACACACATTAACACCACTCGAGATAGTAAAAGTAGAAGCAAAAGTAGACGGATATACAAGATGCGGGAAGATAACGACACTCTAGTAAAAAAAATTTGCATACTACCTATATCTGTGAGGCGATAATAGCTATTATCATCTCTACATGAGACAGCCAACAACGTCAGCATTATCACCTCATCATCATCATCATCGTCGTCGTCGCCATCACTGTGTCATCATAATTGCTAAGAAGGAACGCTCTCCAGAGCAGTTTCAACAGGACGACGACGACGACGACGACAACAACAGCTATTTTTTTTAGATTGCCCTTATTTACTGGAAAGGGTTTCCAGAGAGAAGTGGAACAAAAAAATGTGAGGCTGCTTGCTGTATTTTTGTCCTAAATAAAGGCCCCATAGCGTCGCCTGCGGTAGAGAGGATTTTTGTTNTTTTTTTAGATTGCCCTTATTTACTGGAAAGGGTTTCCAGAGAGAAGTGGAACAAAAAAATGTGAGGCTGCTTGCTGTATTTTTGTCCTAAATAAAGGCCCCATAGCGTCGCCTGCGGTAGAGAGGATTTTTGTTTAAAAAAAAATGCCAGTTCCTTTTAGCTCCTCCGTACACACAGCACTTGTTGTTAACGAGTAAAGTGGGGAGAAAAAAAGCGTAAATAATAATTAAGGAATCTATATAGCGCATTTAACTACCGTGACAGCGGTTTATACTCCTCATAGCTCCCACTCCCTCCACACACACAAACACACACACACACATAGCCGTCGTGGAGACCGCAGCTAGTCCGGAGCGGTGCAGTGTACCCCCGGCATTTTCCAAGGAACAAAAGAAACGATAATATGCAAACCATTTCAGAGAGAATGATAATGCCTCCAGTAAAATACAGTCGGAAAAGGGAGAGCGATGAAAGGAAAAACTTTTTTTTTCGTACAGACTACTGGACTGACAGCATGAAAGCGTTAAAGGCCTTGAGGGATGATGCTCATGATAGAAGACCGTTTCCTGTGACCAGAGATAAAGGATGCGGTGAGTTTTGTGGGAGACGAGAAAAATGATAAGTAGTTTCCTTTGTTGTAGCAGCAATTGTTTTATGCTTCCCTTTTCTGGAAAAAAAAATAGCGGAGAGGGATCCAGGGAAAATTTTGTAGATAACTCGGATGGAAAGTGGGTGTAGCCCTGTAACGGTTCAGGAGTGCGGAAGGGAGAAAAAAAATGCTCAATTTTAGGGAGAGCCGGCGCCCCCGTAAATTTTGTCAAATCGCACAGGTAGGTGATCCAACCATAAAAAAAACCGCTGGAGGGAAGCCCCAGCGGCACAACACTCTAATGGCGGATGGAAGGGTTACCAATTTTGTGGAGGGACGGACAAGCGGGACAAACGAAGAAACCCTTTATTTTTCCCTGTTTGGTTGGTCACCAGGTCGGTTTCTTAATTACCTGGGTAATACTACGGCTTTCTTTTGATTAGCGTGTCGACTTCAAGAAAACCGATTAGAGCAACGAAAATTTGTAAAATTTAGTCGTGGTGATGATAGCAAATATAAAGGAAGTTTCCCCTTTGTTGTAGATCCAAACATTTTTTTATATATGAAAAGGAGGAAACCTTACATTTTTTTCTCGCGAGTTTGGAATATTTTATATATTTTTCCCCGTTAAAAAATAAGTATTATTTTCAAGTTAATACATAAATCCTTGCTTTTTGCTTTGCTTTTGACTTTTTTCCCCAGCTAAAATTCTTTTACTGTTTTTGCTTTTTCCCCTCCTTCAAAAAGTATCCTGCGAGCGTCTGTACTTTTGTTTGCTGCTGGAAGAAACTTTTTAAAAACAAAAGAATAAAAATCCAAGTCAGAGAGAGAGAGAGAGAGGAAACATTTTCTTACTTCCTTTTTTATGATAATAGTAAAAATGGTAGTGTAGTAATGTGTGGGTATAAATGTGCCATTTTCCAGAGATGAGAGCAATTTTAACTTCCTTTTAAACTTTTTTTTCTATCATTTTTTCTCACTTTTAAACAAGTTCAGCGACTGGTTAGAGGAAGCTTTATAGTTCAAGTTAAAACGTTATAATGTCGTTTCTACGAAGGTATATATACGGACGCAGAATACAGAACCTACAAATGTGAGACTTCTAGTGAAAGTATGGCGTGTATAATGTACATACCGTAAAATCCCTTTTAAGGACCGAGTCTCTGATATCTGAACGCTGGTATTAAAATCCAGAGAATCATTGCTCCCTCATCGGATTTTAACGGAGACGTGGTGCAGGCGATAAAAGTCTTTAAAGAAGGAGGTGGGCACTTTTAAGAGGTTTTACGGTAGGCGTGATAACGTAATTTAAATACTATCAACCCCTTCCACTGACGTAACTCTTCGGCTAGAATAGACTATGTGACAGTTTATCCAAAACGGCAAAAAATTATTTTTATGAAGACGCTTGATATATCAGCTAGTTTACATTAGCAGCACATAAAGGAACGGATGTAGAAAAGTAGCCGTAGATAACACCCTTTTTTTCGTTTAAATTTCCACAAAAATATACTTTAACCATACAAAAAAACACTATTACAGGGAACAGCAAAAATGTTCCATATGAAAGAAATGAAAAGTAAACCCTTTTTTTGTCAAAAGGGGTTATATCGCAGACATCACAAAATCTGACAAAAAAAGGGAAGATGAAAACGCAATTTGTGATAATTTTAAAACAGACGGAGAGTAAGTGAGTTTGCTTGGTTGAACAAAGTTTTAAAATACGGCTCTAGAAGAGGAAAAAGTTTATAAGCCGTGGAACGGACTAGGCACACATTCTCTTTTTTTTCAATATGGACCTTCTTCCCCCTTCTAAAGGGGATCTCCCGTTGAATCTGTTGTCAGACAATCTTAGCCGTTCGGCGTTCTAATAATAAAATTTTCACAACTTGACAAGAATGTTTCTCTGAAGGAAGAACATCCATAAAGTTGTCCAGGGCCAGGCTCTTCACTTTTACTAGTCATATCCAATGCATACATTCTTTACGCCGCATTTCCCCCCTTTTTTCTCCCAGCCATAGAGTGTGGCGCTACATTTGAAAAAAAACGGGGGGACACTCTATTACGGTAAGACAGCTATATAGACACTTAGACACCTATCCATTATGTGTGTCTCTAGATGTCTCTATATTTTAATGCAAACCAGGTTCTAATGCTCCTGTCTGTTTGCTGGCTGGCGGGCGATTTGCTGGAAACTTTTTCGACAGCAGGACGAGGGGCACGACTAAAGATGAAACAGAATTTTAAACCCATTTTGCATGTAGATAAGTACCAGATAGCTCCCAACTTTATATTTTAAGTTCTGCTTCTCTGGACCACCACTACTCTACTCTTCTCGAGCTAAAAGTTGCGTCGTATTGTCAATTCTACTAAACAGATTCGCGTGTGATGACGGCCGTTATGATGGATGAAAACACTTGCCAAAAAACCTCTGAAACATGCAGCTACTTTAACACTCTTCTGAGGATGCACCTACTACGACGACGACGACGACGGGGAAGAGAAAGGCCAAATTTATTCTTTTTTTTTTGTCTGCCGTCCAACACAAGAGGGAAATTGTTTTTGTTGGGATTTTTTTTACTACTTTCACAATACACACCCGCTTTACGTTACAGTCACTTTATTTTGGTAATTTATGGTGACATTTTTCTCTTCTTCCCTGCCACCCCTTTTTCTCCCCTACCCCACCCCCTTTCAAGCAAAACCTTTGCACAGGGAAGCACACACACACCAAAATAAGATAAAAGGAGAAAAAAAATCAAGATCGTCGTGCGGTGGTGGTACGTGTGTCATACACGCCCTGTCAACTGTACTCTCTATATCTTCCTCTGTGGAAGTTCCCTATCCCAAATCCAAAATAACAAGCGGAAACATGAACAAGACAAAACTTGACAGAAAGGTTAAAGAAAGTAGGACGGTTTTTTTATTTTATTTCTCCTGTGGAAACAAAAGGGAGGGAAGGTAGCCACTAGTGGCATCCCAGGCACCTTTGCTGTCATATCAGAACTCCATAATAAAGTACCACACTGACCGGGAATAACTGTACACTTATATAATTGATTTATATATACTCTACCACTACTAGTGCCGCTACTACTGCTACTGCTGGGGAGTCACTCATGCGGTCCTGGCGATTCAGGTGTCAAATGGGGAGATAGTAAAACGAAAAAGTGGAGATGACACCTGTTATGTTATTATTTATGTTTTCCCCTTTTCTCATTCCTGCAAAATGCTTGGTTTAGGCTGGAAACTGCAGTTGTGTCGCTCTGCTCTTCCCTGCCCTATTGTGTCTCCCAATAACGGTGAGATTCACCTTCCCACACCTGACCCCTCTAATGGCAATATGGCTATGTTTTGGCATTATGTGACCTAAAGCAGAGAATGGAACACAAAGCACGTTTGTTTCAACGAGGTTCCATATATGCTTCCCTGACGACCACGACTGTACGAGATCAACTGTGTTTGATTTACCTATGCATACATACACCTGTCCGTTCACATTTTTTTACAAGGGGATTTACCATACACATACTCTCTGTGAGGTGCTGGGGAGTGAGGGGGACGAGAGTTAATTTTAGGGGGCCATTTATTTTTTCAGGTTAGTTGTATCACATAAAGTTCACCCTATTACACGTAAATGGTAGCGTTACCAACTATAGTTGCAGTCCTGCATGACTGCGTTCATTTTACGTGAGCTTGCAAAAAAAACCCCCAAGAATGTTCCAAATAGGTAGTAACACGCGCAAGTTTCTGTTGGATCATCCTCATTAATTCATCAGCGTCCATTATCATCCTCATAATTGTGCACGGAGCGTGTCCAGTGAACAATTTACAACGTAAAATCCATTTTCTTTGTTTTCTTCCTTTTACGCCTCGCTGCTGCTGCTGATGATGATGATGCTGCAAAATAAAAGGAGCTGTGGCGTCGCTGAACCGATAAATTAAAAACATCCTCCTTCGCTTATCCACGCTAATGTGGGAGGATGCTATTGTCTAGCTAAGGTAGCACACATTTCTGTAGATGATGTTACCATGCCAACTGGTTAAACTCTGGGTGTACTTTTAACATTGCCACGATCATGAGAAGCTCAACGCTTTGTTAAGGTTTTAATGGTTGATTAGCTGATTTGATGGAGTCCCACAAGAGAGTGAGGATTTGGGCAATTTTTGTGGGATTGTTGAAATCTTTTATGCGGCTTATATGGGAACTTGACTACAATTTTTCATGAATGAGCCAATAAATATATACAGTTAGTACTAAACCAATTATACGGAACGGTACTACGACCAGCGAGACCAACAGGATTAGTTGTGGATGTGGAAGTTAAGACATTCCGTCTGAAAGGGGGGATGGGGTATCGCCTATAATTTGTAGAACTTGTTTTGGTATAAGAGAGAGAGAGACGTGAGAACCGTTTTTTTTTGAGGAAATATTTCAATTTTTTGTACAGCAACATATTTTTGCAGTTGCAGTTTGCAGGAAGAGAATTTTAAAGCAAGTATTTCTTGAATTTTCTCAAAATTACGGGAACTTACTTTTCAGCCCATTTTGGAAGGCCTCCGGCTTGTTCACAAATATGTTGGTCATCTTTACTAAGAGGGTGGGCGCAGTAAAAGGCTCCGCCTTTTTCTCCCAAACTTCCGTCAAACTGCCGTAAAAACGTAACGCCAGTTAATTTCAATGTGGTCAAAGTTTGGGTCCGCCTCCAGCAAACCCACGAGGACTCCCCAGCTCTGGAGCGACTTTAAAGTTTCCTCCGATACCGGGAAAAATGCTGAAAGGAGCAAGAATGCACAAAAGTAACATCAAAACTCTCCAAAAGAGTAAATACTGTAGGATTAGTATGGTGGGTGGCATTTTGGACCACAAAGGCTAACTTTGACGAACGCTCTCGTTGAAAGAAAAAAAACACGGAGAGGATAATATTAGGGTTGCTATGTGTCACACAACTCCCTCCGACACAGACACGCATTCCGCCCCAATATCCGATTCTAGTACACTACAAGCTCGTCTTTTCAGTGGCTCTCCACGTGACAGCCTTTTCAAGTGGTGGAAAAAGGAGAACGTCTAACCTGAACTACTTCCCTACCACCCAAAATACAAGGGCTGACACGGGATGATGATAACCGTCAACAGGGACAAAAAGTCCGGGTTATGTTGTCTTTAGGGTTTCCAATTTGAACAGACCCCCACACTCAAACGCTGAAAGGGACGCAGGGCAGCAGCACTAACGTTAATGTTAATCGTTGTAGTAGGTATTAGGTATTGTCATCGTCATTTTCATTAGCATCTCCAAAAAATGGCAAAAAGAGAAGCAGAAGCAGCAGCAGGAAAACAAGTTTGGATGCAAATCTCGGAAGACCCCCTTTTTTGTCACATCGTCCTCCTCTGATTATTACAACCATTGCACCAAAGAGACAGTTTAGCAGCAGCGTTTGGCAATGTGCATGTGAAATGAGAATTAAGAAGAAATAGCAGCAAAATCCCTCGTGTGTCAGTCCAGTTACTGGTCGTCATGAAATTATGTAACCCACGAACAGCCGCTCTCCAGCCAAAATCCTGTCGATAAAAAAAATCCGGTTTTCCATCCATCGCGACCAACTTTGCACATTCTATCTGTATATTAGTAGTGTACCCGTCACGCGACACGCATGATAGGATTTATTAATAAAAATACAAAATATTCCTGGCAAACTAAAGCTTTGTTACAGGGCTTGCGTTAAGCAGAGAGAGGGAAATAAGGAGGGTTCAAGGTAGCACATTTACACAGACACACATACACACACACGCTCCAGCAACCGGGAAGAGATTTTAAGAAACAATTGTATCGTACAAGCGGTGTTACCAAAATATGAAGCAAGGGGATAATGGGGCAATACTGGACATTTTTTTTCGAGCTGAAGATTAATAGGAAGTTAGGATTTTAGTGAATTTAGTCATCCGTTAATCTACCCGGAATAAAATGTAGTAATTGCCTGTGACAGCTGCGTTTAGCTTACCCTTCCTATATATTTTTTTCTTCCTTCCAGGAGGGGTCCCTCCTGGAGTTCCTCGGGAGACACTGGTACTCGTAACGGAAACGAGTAATTAGCAGCTCTGCATCATCAGCACGATATAACAAATTCACTAAGGACACGAAAGAAACCAGTCATCAGCATCCTCATCTTCATCATCATCCTCACTACCATCCTCGTCTCCTCCTCACCAGGGACAGGACGACAATCCCATTTTCGAGTTTGAGGATACCACAATTTTAGCAAAAAAAAAATTGGGAAAAAATTTCCTCTGGAAATTCCACTTTTGTAAAAAACAGTTTTTTTTCTCTCTCCCGCGATCTCCCCGTTTAGCTCTACGCAACTTGGGAGAAACACTTATTGACACGAGCGAATTACTATCATCACGCCTGCAAAACGGCACAGGAGCAGCAGTTACGGTTTTTTCGGAAGAACATAATCTGTTTCTACGGCTCTTCTCTGGGATAAATTGCTTGGACTTTGTTTCCTCCACCTGACGACGGAGTGGAAGGGGGTGTTGTTGAAAGCCTAGTGTGTACTACACCTCTCTCTCTCTCTCTCTCTCCTTTATGGGGCCCAACAGCAGTAGCAGCAGCAGCAGCAGCCGCGCACACATAAGAATTCTCCAGGAATAATTGAGCACCGACATAGACAGATATACTACTCACGCCTCTTCATTCCTTTTTTTTTCGTTGGGTGGGCGCGGATACTTCTTCTTGAAATAGTAATAAGATAATTTTCCTCCTGCTGTTGTTGATGATGATGATGACGACGAGGAGGATGACGGTGATACTCTATCAAACGGTCCGTATTTTTTTCTATTAGCTTCCCAACAACCACTTTTTCCTACGACTATCGCCGTGACGGTGATGGGCTGATGGGGGCAGGCAGCAGCAGGAGCAGCAGCAGCAGCAATAGATCCAGTTCACGCTGCAAAGAGTCAAGTAATTCAGAGGGAAGCCAGGAACAAGAAGATTGCTGAAGTGGGTTGTTTCACTTGAATGTTTTATTAAATTAGGTAAAACGACGACGACTATGACTATGACTACTACTACTACTACTACTACTATTACTATAAAGTCGTACCCAAGTACATTCAAACTCCCCAACTCACCACCACGGTTAGTCAAGGTTTGCTCCTCTGTTGTGTGTTGCTTTATACCCTCTCTCGCTGGTGGTGCGGTGTTGTACCACACGACGGCATAACTTGGTGATATCGAGATACTAGCGCGAGAGATAATGAATTTACCAGTGGCAAGTATCATTTGGAGCACAGACACAGAGCAATGCTACTAGTAAGTAGTACGAGTAGTACCAGTATTTCCACACTTGCTGGATAAATGATATTCAACTACAACCAGGGTTGCTGCACCATTATAATGTTCATCGCTTCTATCATCACTCACCTTAACGGACTAGTCACATAGAGCTCCTCCAATTATGTACCATCATCATCACTACTTATGCTGTCTATTACTTCTTACTATTCTCCGACTACTACCAATGCTACTCTGTAGAGCCGTCTACAAGAGTTCTCTTGGAAAATTCCCCTTTTTTTAAGACTGAACAATAAAAGCTGGAAGCTGATCCAATGATTCTTTTGATAGCTCTCACAAATGGGTGTGTGTGTGTGTGTGTCGTAAGTAGTGGGGAGTATTAGATGCAGCAAGAAAAAAAAAATAGGATTTGGGTATTAGGATCAGAATTGCTTCCTCTCCCGCTGGAACATCATTATCCTCGTTTTCGTCTTCGAGGCAGGGCATACATGCAGCAGGACTGGGGGGGGGGTACACAGCTTTTTCAAGAGTGGTCCGTATCCAACATTTAATATTTTATACCAGGTTAAGAAATGATGCTCGGATAAGCAAGAAAGCTCTGTCTTCTTTCTCGTTACGCGCATTGTTAAGCAAGGAGGTTGATCATCAGCAGCAGCAGCAGCATCGTGAGGAGGATCTTCGTAGGATGTGTGTCTACAATACAAGCAATATGAAACAATTTCTGTTCAGAGGAGATTACTTTTCGTTGATGAGGAAACCTATTGGTTTATAATATACGGGGCAGAGCAAGGAGGTATAAAGCTGTGTTCAGCGAGAGGGAATAGAACAAGTTATTGTGGGGACATTCTTTACCGTTTCGTATGGTCTACCTTGTAGGGGTACGGTTTTCTCATTGTCATTGTTGTCAACCTTTGTGTAATAATAAAAAGTAATAAGAAGAAGAATAATAATGAGAGGAGCGAGGAATGCAGGCACCTTGAAGCAAGTTGACTGATACTGCTTCACTGATGATGATGATGATGATAACTATGCTTCGATGACCTTCGGTCCCAAATTTTACGGGTGGCCTTCCCCCTAACTTGTGTAATACTTGTTGTGCGATTTATAGCCTGGCATTGCATAATGTATCATATATTCCTCCAGCATAAAAAATGCACAAAGCAGTTCCTCCAACTAGCTGCACAAGTTTCATTTGTTTACACGAGTTGGGTTTTATGCCTTTGTCTTGTCACCTCCGGATGTGTGTACCGCCAGAGAGAGAGAGAGAGAGAGAGAGACCACTAACAAGAAGCTGAGGTCTTTTACATTATCTTCAAGACCACGAATGCTGTGTGGTTAGTGGTTAATGAAATAATGCAGTACATTGCTTACATTTACCTTCTTACTACTACACTACCAGATATATCGTATGACAGGTTTTGTTGTGTCGTTTTCTTTCTCACCAAACGTCTGTCCTGCCACGACAACCAGCCTTTAATGAGTTTCTTAATGAGATGGAGAGCTCAATGTATTGGGTATTAAAATGCTGCTTATTTGAATAATTTATAGCAAAAAAAACCATTATCCCCTTCGTACCACCACCACCAGCACCGTCGCCACACCTTGCTAATCAGGACAGGCCAGAAAGAGAGAGAGAGAGGGAGAGAGAGAGAGAGAGGGAAAGAGAGCATACTGTGTATTATCCCCCAGAAAAAAATAATACTTTTATGCAGCTGGTGTCCAACTGCTTTTCTCTTTTCCTCCCGAGTCTTCGACTAATTGGCATAACAACAGACACTAGAATACTAATTTGCTATGAATGTGTGGAATTGAAAGGAAGGTATTGCGGTGGAAATCGTCTTCTTGCTTCCTGTTCACGAGGACTGCCACAATAGAAGATGTTGAATAGTAATGCGGTAAGTTCGTTAAATATTTTGTATGGGGACGACGACGACGACGACGACGACGGTTGGAAAAGTCCTCCCAAGCTAATTGCGTGTCTTTCTATGCAGTTGTGTGTGTGTGTGTGTTTACGTTAAACTCGTAATCCTCCTCTCTTTTGTCAACATCATCACCATCATCCTCCTCGTTCAATGTCTCTTGACCTCGTCAGCGTGTATAATAACAATAAGTAGTCATTATCAGTAATAATTACTTTACCAGATTTTCCTTTTATCTCTTTCGCCATTCATGCAGTCATCCAGAGCTCCACTGGCTGGGGTCTTTGTCCGAGCTTCGAGGAAACTTGTTATTGTCTATTGTTATTTCTCGTGGTTTCGCATACAATATGGCGTTTAACCCGTTTAGTCAGTTTGACTTCTTCAATGACATATCCTTCAAAAATCAAATCAGCTTGTGTGTACACACACACACACACACACACACTAGAGGACTGCCTATTATACTCTCCTTTACTGTACAACTACTACTCAAAAACAGAGTTTACAACGACTTGTTAATCAATTTTCAAGTTGTCTACAATAATTACCTCTACCGGAGACCCGCCCTTCCAGTCTAAAACTGAAGTCTGGAGTCTGGGCTATCTCTCTCTCTCTCTCTCTCTCTCTCTGTATTTCAAGGAAGCCAAGCCCAAAGCTAACTTAATTTATTTTCCTCTTCATTTGCATATGTTTACCAGGACATGTATTTGTTCTAAATAGAGCGGCTCCTTCTAAATTTTGAAAAAAAAAATAAAAGCTCTCTCTCTCTCTCGCTTCATTGGCATTTGGCACACATCTCGATACATATTTAATAGCGGAAGCATGGCAAATTTTTCATCTCTTTAACATCTCCAACGCTTTTCTTGTTCCTCCCACAACTCCATTCACCTTCCCGCTTGCCATGTTCTTCTTTGTGCGATGACTAAACTTTCAAGTAATTTCCTCAAACTCAACTTATAAGTTTTTTTTCTCTCTCTAGCAACTATCAACTACAGAAGGACCTTTCTTCAAACGAATGTAAGAGAGCGTCGTTTGATGAAGTTAATTTAAAACTTATTTTCGCTCCTTTGTAACCATTTCACATTTGACTTGTTCCATCATTTTATTTCGTACACGCTATATTTTCCTTTGAGAGGAATAATTTCGGCATATTTTTGCACATAGCCCTGTCACCGTCGTGCCTCGTTTTCAGACGTGTTCAATCGCCGACAATTTACTTATCCTTTACAAAGGACAGGATTAGCAGATA
>JAHZNE010001477.1:0-21195 GCA_027744055.1 Callyntrura sp. NNG-2020 | reverse complement strand
AAATTTGTCGGACATGGACATGGACACAGATTTGTCCGACATTGTCGGACACTTTGCTCACCCCTATATAATACGTATACCTCTCTCTCTCTCTCTCTCTCGTAGTGTAGTAACATCACGTACATCACATTATTTTTCAAGGGAAAGGTTTATTTCAAAGTAACTCCCCCTCCCATCATGCAGGCAGGCACCAACACAAACAATATTCAATACACACCGAGCGAGCCGCAGTAACAATGGCAACGTTCAGTTGCAGCAGTTCCTTGAGTTTTCATTATACGATTGACCATGCAATTTGGAATTTTATATCTTTATATATACGTTTTATTGCCTCATCAATTCTCTCACCAGTATACATAATCATAATCATCAGAGGACGACTAAGAGATTTTTTTAGCTTCACATCATCACAACATACCTGCCAGCTGCACTTTTTACTTCGTTT
Source organism: Callyntrura sp. NNG-2020 (assembly GCA_027744055.1). Classification (NCBI taxonomy): domain Eukaryota; kingdom Metazoa; phylum Arthropoda; class Collembola; order Entomobryomorpha; family Paronellidae; genus Callyntrura; species Callyntrura sp. NNG-2020. The sequence continues at coordinate 20,750 of JAHZNE010001477.1, read as the reverse complement.
CTACCAAGCAAACCCTTTTGCCTTTTTGCCCTGCTGAATATTCCATCCAATTTTGTATACACACACGCTCCTCGCTTACACATATGTACATACGCAATAATAATAGCACACAATGCAATGCCTTTGCCTGATTTCTTATTTACTGCATGAACTCCCCATATAATTTACGAGCATACATATAATGATGAATTAAGCAGTCGACAATGCAAGTCATCATCGTCATCATCATCAACAACAATGCATGCATGCACACACAATAACAACCGGAGATATACCCGACGAGAGCTAGAGAGAGAGAGAGACATAACTTTGTTGTTTTTGTGACTATTATTGTGACGATTGTATGTGTGTGTGTAAAGAGGAAATGTAGAAATATCATACTAACTCCTTTTCCAAATCCATATAAAACAGTTTACTTGTGTGTTACGTACATCCACTATGTATGCTCCCAATTCTGTAATGCAACCTTTAAGCAATGTGAACGCGAAGCCTTTTTTCCCCTGCCTGCCACACACACACACACACATACATACAGGAGGAGCAATCACTACCTACTAGAGATAGAGAAGAATCTTTCTCATAACAACCACATCATCATCATCAGCATGAGGAGAACAGGACACAAAGCATATCCACAATCCACACGTACATTTACACATTGATTTGTTGAGCACACACGTATACATATACCCAGGCCTTTTATAATATCGTGTCTTTTTTCTGTGTGATTCACTTTTCCTCTAACTCTAACTCATATATATAGCAATCGTCAGCATTGCCACTGCTCTGCTGCTCTTACTGTTACCATACTGGTAGAGAGCAAAAGGAGGAGGCTTCACTTGATCTCCTCAAACAAACAACACGAGAGCTGTGTGTCTGCTCTCTGTAAAACCTTTTTTTAATAAAAAAAAAATTTTTATATACAGATATTATTTCTCTCACTCTTGCCTCATACGTTTGTTCTGTTTCGTTGGGTGCAGTAGTAGCAGCAGCAACATCGTCAGTAGCGGTAGTAGCAAGGAGCAACAGAAAAAAGGCTAAAAAAGATAACCAAGCAAAAGCAGCAGCAGCAGCAGCCAAGCCAGCCTTCTCTATATTATAAAAGGGGAGAATTATTTTTTTCGTCCTTCGCCTTCTTAGAGAAAAATCTTCGTCATCCTCGTGCTATTTCACATTATTATTATTATTGCAATATATAGACGTAATGCGTAACAACAATAGCCATATAGCAGCAGCAGCAGCAGCAGTGTTGTTATCGTCATCAGCAGCAGCAGTAGCAACAATAGCTTCATCATCATCAAACAGCCCCTGCCGAAGCTAACCATTAGCCAGTGATGATGATTTTATAGAGTTTACTTTAAAAATTGTTTTTTTACCAGAAAAAAAACAACCATAATTTTTGAAGTATGCAGAGGAAGGGAAAACAGATTAGATAGCGACAACAAATATACATATATATACGCATTACTTGGTAGAGGTATCTCAAAAAAATAAATAGTTTTGAAACAGGAGAGTAAAAAAAAGGAAACATCATTTCGATAGTCAGCCGTTTTATTGGAGTTTATTCACACTCCAAGCAAGTTGTACTGGGGGTTGTTGGTACGCAAATTTTACAAGTTTAGGAAAAGGACGAAACAAGAGCAGAGATGACACAATAATTTGCTAAAATATTTTTACAGCATTTATCATTTGTAATTTTTACTCCAAATAATGTTGCATGATTGAAAGAAACACAAGAGTCGTAATATAAAGAGAGAGAGAGATAGGCGCATATTACGTGTTGTACACCAAACCAGTGAAATTTTAACACGACTCTTTGTAAGAGCCAAGTTTTTTTTACAGCATTTATTGTCGTGTTTTGTTGATACTTTGTAATATTTTAGTTCTACATTTTTTAAATAGGTAATTTGGTTTCCTCTACTACTGTTCTTTTGAGAAATAGTTTTGCACACCTCTACCCCGCGTCTATATTGTTGTATAATAGCTCTGCTACTTTGTTTTAAAATTTAGTCGTCACACGAAACAGTCAGAAAGTTAGTTACGACACGAAATGAAGTAGGAAGTTGATTTACTCTCAGAATACCAGATAAATACCATAAACTATCAAACTATCTCAAACAAGTACGTAATACGTCTATCGTTACATAAACTTTGTTAAATAGTCAAGTAGTGGCTAGTATAGTGGTGCCAGTGTACTCTGTTGGTTAAAAGCAAAGAAGAAAAAAGAGAAAAAATAATTTTTCTAGTGGTAATAAAGTAATAACATTATTTCAAGCTTCTTGTAAACAAGCAACCTCGTATCGTTGTCGTGAGAACTGCGTTCACGTACACATAACGTACACACACTCACACTCACAACCAGTTAACTAACTACTAACACAAAAACTAAGTTATCGTCGAAGAGAAGTGTAAAAAGAGTAACTAGAAACCAATGTTATAGACGTAAACGTTAAATTACTATTAATATTTGAATATTCGTGTAATATACTTAATGACTGCTGCTGCACACTACTACTACTATTCCTCCTAGGACAAAACAGGCATAATACACCACTCTGCTGTAGATACAGGTACATTTTTTCTTAATAATATTATAAGTAGAATACTACAGTACACATTAAGTTAAATAAAGTACGACTACTACTACTACTCCACGTTAAAAACAGAGTCTAGTAAAAAAAAATAATTCTTCAACGTGTCTCTGGCAATCTAGCAAAAAAAAACGAGGATTTACTTTCCATGTTACTATAGCACTTACTCCTGCTTGCTGACTGCATGCATATTAGTTACATTTTACATTATTAAAAAATAGTACTACTATTATTATTATCACTACTACTCTACGTCGTCGTCATCGTCGTTAAGTTCCTTGTTAACTGTCACCTTTTCTGGCCTCTTCTCATTTTTCGCTGCTGCAAAAAGTAAATCTGCTGCAAAGGAGAGATGTTATAGACGGACAGCAAAATATCATAGCAAAAAGTTGTACACGTTGTCGTACCACATTACTACTTTATGATTGAGTAACAAAGGAATTGTATATATCTGCGTCAGCAGCATCATCATCATCATCATCATCAACGTGTAAAGTCAAATACTATTAGTTTTTTCTTCATAATTGTACGTCTTGAAAGACCACGGAGGCTACTACCACTTGTTTTGGTGAACGATAAAGTTTCTCGTTAAATCTGATTTATCATCTCTTTCAATAAGGTCAGTACCGATTTTTGTCGTTTCTTTCTAATTTCTGTTGCATATTGTTGTTGTTCCCAGAAAATTTACATTATTTGTGCAATTTCGAGTTGAGTATTTGTTAAATGCGCGCATTAGTGTGTGTAATAGATTTCTACAGAAATAATTAATTATTGATATTTCTATTGAATGTTTAGAAGCTCAGCTTCTTCAGTGCTTTCTTATGAATTGTGCTACTTTCGATTGAGCATCATTGTTAGTTGTGTAACCCACGTTGCAAAAACTATCACGGTAATGGGTCATGTTGCATAATTTCCCCTTTAACGTTCTATTTTAAATTTTAATTGGAAATCCCCCAAAAAAGCATGACAGTGTAAACAGTTGCAAGTTACAACAAAGTTCCAGTTGTTAAACAAATAGACATGAGGTACTTTGTGAGTTGTTTCTTCTTCTCTTTAGAAAAGTGGGGTACGCGGTGATCTTTGTTTTGTTTCGTTATTTATGTTGATCGTTTCAATGCGATATGCAATGCAATATGATGCTATTGCTGCTTGGTGGTTGGTTGTGCAGGCATGCTCGATTTTGACAGACACTAATAACATCTACTATTTTGGAAATATCAAAACGACCGTGACTGCATTTGAAGTGATGCACTTTCATTTCATATGTTTTCTTCAGAAATATTATTTTTACCACTCTGCGACCGACTTTCACCACACCACGCCACCAGTAGATGTCTTATCAATTAATCAGTTACATCAATACATCACGTCTTTTGTACATTAGCAGGCAGGAGTGAATTCAAAACAACGTATTGGATTCTTTATAAACGACAATCGTTCCTTTCTGTCATTCATGTGTCATGTGGTTTCATGATGCTTTTATTAGCCTTTCACAATTCACAATGACATATACATAAAGTTTGTTTGGGGTACCTTTTTGACGATGAGGCAACACAGTCAACAGTCACGAATGCGAAATATTCCCCACTTTTGAAACTGACACACACAACCACGTTTCAAACGAAACCTAGCCAAATATTTCGTGAAGGAATTCCATAATTCGCCTGATTTCCATGTGAATTTAATGCCAATAACGTTAATGCACCCGGTTGGTTTCTTTATAAAGCCTTCAAATTTTATTCCCAGTAAATTTAAAACATATTATGCTAGACCTCTCGTCAGACAGACGTCAAGGATACCGCGTTTTTTATATTTAATGTTTTAAACAATCTACACTATTTTTTTTATACATTTCTCCTTAACTTAGCTGGAAACAGGAAGGCATTTTGTAAAGTGAATTTTAAGTTTTAAAATTAAGTTGCTTTTATTGGGCATATTTTATCATCATACACGACAGCATAGCCAGTTTTACTCTGTGACGTCATCCCTGTTTCCTTTCTTGTTTACGCAGTTTTCCAGAACGAAATAGTCTTCTCGAGAAAAAAGTCTTACTAAGAAACATTCAATTACGTCGAGGCGAACAGCGAAGCACACGTCCGCTGGTGACTCATCCAAAAGAATAGAAGAAGACAAAGAATAGACCGAGTTTTTCGAGCGGATAAGAAAAAGTCATTTTGACATCAATTCATTTGTTAATTTTCTTGTACACACCTACCATAACTCATAATTAGTCCGCGTGTGCAAGCCATCACTCACGCCTAGGGAAGTGTACGACAAGAAGAAATTCGTGCTGACCGGCTCTCTCTCTCTCTCTCTGTCTGTGGATACTGTCGTGTTGCCGTTGTTGTACAGGAAAAGCGAGAGGACTACAAGGTAAGCATTGCTACTATTCCAACAGTTTCTTTCAATGTAGACCTATAAAAGCGTTTCCCGTTTACGCGTCTTGACTCGCTGAGTATAATTTAAACTAGTGACTCGAAAGGTTTTTATTGATTGATTTCCTATTGGTATGTGTCCGTGTCTGTGTGCGTTCGTGTACGTGTAAATTACTAACTCATGCGTGTACGGCGTGGGCGTGTGACTGACTCTCTCCTGTATATTATTAATAATAATTAGTGTGTACAAGTGATCCAATATAGAGTATATATAGTATGAAATGTAAGAGATCATGGAGAAAAAAGTAAAATATATTTTGTGAAAACGTGATGATGATTCAGTTCATCGTAATTTCAATTTGTTCGAGAAAAAAAAACAAGAATGTAGAAGAGATTATGCTTTTGCTTGATTAAAAGGAGGATTAATACTACTAACGACTAACTCTATAGATTTTTTTATATCTGTTTTATTTGTGGCATTTTGTTTTGCAGCGTGTGTATGTTCGTTCATTTCATTTGTTGTCGACTCAGGTGAAATGATGATAATGATGAGAAAAAGGTATATTTGTTAGTTAGTAGTTGTATGGTGGTTTGTGTAGCAGTAGAAGCCTAGAGACGACTATTGCTGACTCAATCTTCTCTCTCTCTCTCTCTCTTTCTTTTTTTTTCTTTATCATTTATCCTGCATAATATTGCTATTATGATGACTATGATGGCTTGTTTCTATGTGGTATGTGTATATGCGAATTGCGAATGTATCGGCTCTGACTCGCTGACGTCATCTTACATCTACATACATTGCACCTGACCTTGCACGAAGCTTTTCAGTTCACTCTCCCTCTCCCTGTCTGTCTCAGCACCAGTTTCCCTCACTGTTATCCATGATTGGATTTGGAAGACTTGGAAGAGTCGTTATATATATTATTATTGTTATTTATATATTTATATATATATATAAACAAATAAAATTTTTAAGTTACCTACATGCATTGCTGATGATGTGGCAAATGGCAATACATCATGGTTATGCCGATTTTTAGATATGGAACGAGAGAACTTTGCTGTGCACAAAGACTCAAAGACTGTATAATAATCTCTCACATTGCGGCCCATTTTCCCAAAATTCGCTTACACGAACTTGACCTTTATGCGTTTTCTTTTGAAATTCACCAGTAATTGGCATCATCATTATCTCCGTCAAGGATATTTTCAGATGCTGGATTTGTGTCGTTTTCTGGGTGGAAAGACGATTACGGGTTTTAGCCAACGTGATTGATAATTAGAAGAGTGTCTGGCGTGCTAGCTGCCGTTTTTTGAGCTAATGATCATGATGGTGGTGGTTATATGATGCATCTCTCTCTCTCTATCTATCTTGAACTATTTTTCTTTGAAGCGACACGCTCGTGTTTTTTATTATTTATTCTTTACGTCTGTCCCTGTGTACCACTGTTTCTTTTCTTCCTTTCTACCATTACTCGGCGCTCCAAATCACGTCATCATTGCTCAAAAGCTTCTCTTGGTGGTGTGGTGCATGATAAACTGCATTGTAAAGGTGGTTATTATTGTGGTCATGTGGTTAATAACTGCATACGTAAATGCACAACAGTGTTTTTAAGGCAAAGGATAACTAGGCTTTAGCTGTAATTTCCATTAATAAGCCCAGCTTCTTTTACCAAAAATTTTTTGACTGCGACTAGTTGAGTAAGCCATTTTTTTGGCAAGCCGGACGACAACGAAAGGTCTAAAGTCTATAAAAGCAAAAGACTGTGTACTTTTAGTCACATTCCAAAGTAAGTTGCATTACTGTTATTAGATTAGGTAGATGTTATGTTTTAATGAATTGTACTTTTTTATGTGCACCATATATTTGGTAGAGTGCCGCCGCCCCTGGCTTGTACTTGATGATATTCTTATAACTTGACTCAGGTAGATTCCAATCGTGCGTCGATATTGCCATTCTTAAAATGCTGTTCAACATGAGTGCGATTGCTCTGAATTTCTTATATGACACTTGAAAGGTGTTCCCTCCACTGAATATGACAGTTATGATGACAAGGATTTTTGGACTAAAATAGCAAAATAAGTTACATATACGCTTCATACACATACCATTATCTGCCCATCTTGTAGCAACAACCCGTTCTGAATATATTATTTTTTGTTTATTATTTACGCGGTTTGCTCAGTGACTAGGTGGTATAATGTGATGATGATAATGATGATGATGCAATGCTGCTGAAGCCGATGAAAATCAGTCGTCGTTGTGTTCTTTCTTCAATAACGCGATTCGTTTGCCCTTGTGCATTTTCAGCACTTAAAAATAAATTAGTTGCAGACGACCATAATTTCAGGTCGATATGTCTCTGGGGCGATAGACCAGACCATATACTCACTCGAAAGAGTAGGTTCCTTTGCGAGTTGTGACAATAGATAATAATAGTATTATTGAAATATTGAAAAATGCGAAATAACCAGAAATTTTGAAGAACCCGCTTGATTCCAGTTATACGAATTAATGTTCAATTACTTGCCAAAGAAAGAAACTGGAGTTGTGACTCTCTGTCACTATGCATCGCCTGGCCGTCTTGGATGGCAAAGAAAGCGACGCAAAAAATTAGCAATTTACCATTTTTACCCCCTGTCTAGAGTGTGTTGCGTGCATGTGGCATTATTATGGACATACACTTTTACCTACAAAATTCTGCAGTTCACATTCCATTCCAACATAGTAAAGCAGTGTGACAGACACGTAAAACAATTTATTGTTTCCCTTTACAAAGCGCTCCAATATTCCGTATTGATTATCCCCACCGTCGTATCACCTATTTTAACTCAACTTGTTAGCCAAAAATTTTCTTATACCACTACATGCTCGCTTAACGATTTTCGTAGTTAATGTCCTGTTTCCCTCCTTTTGCTGATTATTATTGTAGACACTGAACAAGCGAAGCTGAGTTTCGTGTATTTTTCGTCATCAAGTAGGGATTATATTATTAGGGATGTGGGTCCACCTGATATATATTATTATTTATATATTTCTTTACTCGTTATTTCGTAAAGGAAGGAAATTTAGTCGACACGCCACGAGCTGCATCCTCCCTCCCTCTGTCCAGTCCACTCACCTTTAATACTATACATATGGTCCGATAATAAAGGTGAAAGATAACAGTATGTAGTAGTACTACATGGAAACTTTCCTTGTTGTGGGTCGGCTGATTGTCTGCCTGTCAACTGGACGGTGGTCACTCAATCAGCAGCACCACACGCCCGGACAAAAACAGCCGTGAGTTGCCAGGCTCATTATAATACCCACCACCACCAGTTTAAGAATACTTTAGACGTACTTTAGACTTTACACTACTACACTCATTCTTCTCAAGTCCTTACGATGTAACAACGTGATGGAAGAACGGTAAAAGTGGACATGGTTAAAAATATATATAGGAAATGACTAAAGGACGACGTTAGTAATCTATATCTCTAGGTACATGTATATCGTACGGTATTTAGCTTCACGTATACATCATCATCATCATCATTATCCCACTGTGAACCTACCTTTATTATTCCAAGTTGTTTTATGAAATGGAAGTTTTATGTCATGTGCGATGTGGATGGAATTAGATAGAAATTTTGATGAGAACAGGAAAAGGCCTGTACGTGTGTGTCTGTCTACATTTACCAACTTTATATTATAGCCTTTTAAATCTATCTCTAGGTATTAGTATAGAGCTTTGCAGCGCTGAGTGCTTATAGTGCCTGAATGACAATAAGATATTCTCTTTTACCTATTCTCTGGTACTCCTCTCTCCACTGCCTCAGAGCGTTGCTGTTACTACCTGCTGAAGACAGAGGGGCACGAATGCTGCTATACACACACACATCCTCATCGAACGTCAAGACTGACTGAGTAGTGAATAGGGTAGAGGGGTAGTACAGCCGTTGTCATAAAAGCATCCCTCATCACCATAATGTAATGGTCTCTTTGTTACCGTTGCATTAATTATACTACTTAAGACTTTAACAATAATACATTACCATACCGTACGTACCTATTCCTTGATACTCATCCTTTCCTCGTACTACAGGATCATCGTCATTACTTATTGCTACATTATCAACTTCCCTTCTTCTTCTTCTCCTCCTCCTCCGCCTTCATCATCGCAACCTCATCTTCCGTTTCTTCCTTTCGTTTACTCTGGTATTATGCCGTAAAAATGCACACGTACAAGCATAATAGTAGTACCAGAACGGTGTGCGTGTAATGTAATGTGCACAGTTCATAATTAGCAATGTGCGATGAGTACATCACCAAGTGTAGTGTACTATAACTATGGCTCACACAAGTTACACGTAGAAACATTTGAGCCAGGCTCGGGAAGTTTTTTTTTCTTCTCCTTTTTGTAGTGCACTGCTCCCTCTTCTATATAGTCGATTACCAATTTACATATTCCCGTCGTATATCAATAATAAAATCCAATGCCAACTAACACCTTTACAGAGAGCAGGAAGGAGAAAAAATGCTCAATTTTATATGCACATATTACTTTTTCAGAGGGGGAGGACTGTCAGCGTCATCATCGGCTCGAAAATATATTTTATTTTTATGCCCTTCCAAGTTGTATTACCAATGATGATTGTGGTTGACGTCGCCATGATATATATATATACTTCTTTCTTCTTTTTTTTAAAAAAAATAACCCTGCCCCTTCATCTTTATTTTCACCGTAGCGTAAAATTGCAGCTTAGAATGCATATGCAGATGAATTGGCATAACAATAACATTTGCTCCGTTGTTGCTGCACTGCATTGTTCCTTTTTCTATTGTGTTGTCGCCACAATAGTGTGATGATGCGATCCACCTATCCCTCGAGCATCCAAGTGTCTAAGTTTAATATGCACCATGTCCTCTCTCGTGAACTCTACTGCCGTGCCAGTAGTGCCACAAGAAGATGCAGATGGCTACACAACAACCAGCCATTGCCACTTTGTTATTTTTCCCCTGATCATCTTTCAGAGTGACAAAGTAGTGTAATAATAAAACATGTAGCGTATATATGTGTTGCATACGAAATTTCATTACACATTTTTCAGGGCATTAGCAACAAACGAACGGCAGTAGAAGAAAGCAACCTTTTCAGCAGCAGAAAAGTTATTCAAGAAGAGCTGGCAAGCAGGTTTTTTATCTGTTGTTTTTTTGGTGATGGTGGTGGTGGTGGGGATGGTGGCAGTGGAAGTACATGTCTGTCTGGTGGTGTGGCTTAAGTCGTATATGTGAAAGGATTATGGCCTTTATTACTAAAAAAACTGAGAGAGAGATCCAGCCAGATAGATCCAACAAACAACAACACGTCTGCATCTTCTTATTGTGCACGTTGGAACTATTCCTGCTGGCTGATACACGATATTGGTCTTGTACGACTATGACGACCGACCACAACAGCAGCATACATAACAGATACAGAGTATTTATGCCTTAAATGTTTTCAGACTCTCAGTCAACACCGCCAACTTGTTTTGCCGCAGATGATAAAAACAAAAACGGGTGTTCGTAGGCCTCCTCCATCCATGAACTGTTTTTAGTAGTTTACAAAGAGGTGGATAGAATGCGAAGATGTTGAACAGCGAAAATGCTTGTCTGCCATGCCACTACTCAGTAATCACTACTTTGGTTACATGCATAGTAACAGCGTCGACGTCCTCGTCAGAATCAGGAGCAGCTTCAAACTTCAAATACGGTTACTTTTTACACTAGAGCAGAAAGAGAGAGAGAGAGGACGAAGACGAAGAAGAATGCTCAGAGTGACTAGTTTACCAACTTGTTCTCATATTTCTTCTCTGTATGTATGTGTATGTGTGTTTCTATGCATCTAGGTACATGTTTCTGGCTCACTGAGGAGATGAGTTTAAAGAACCATCTTCTCCTAAATCTTGAAGCCATAATAATGCAATAATATCTGTCTGCATAGGTATTGGTATATTTAAATGCGCACTTCACCACTGTTGCTCTTGTGCTCATGAAGTCAGGGCTTCTAGTTCAAAACCCAACTAATACAGTGGGAGTCGCTGAAAAAGGTTCTTTTTTTTAAAGAAAAACCTTCAAACAATACAATTGCAATGTGTATGGTACCTCCGTACCTCACTGTCTATAAAACCTATTGTTACACACTCCCCTCACTACTATGGGCATCCTGACAATCTCTAGATTTTAATGGTCAGGCAGTGGTTCTCGGTCGCATGGCCATGGAAATCTAGAGATTCGCATGACGATGTCCATAGCAGTCAGGAGAGTGTAATGTGAGCAAAAAGTTAGAAAAATCGTAATTAAGGAGAAGAGTATCGGGGCATGGCATTGTGTGGTGGTAAAGGTGTGCAGTTTGGGGAAGGGAACAACCTTGACAGCGGCTTTTCCCAGTTTTTCCTCCTTTATAGTTGTGTTTGTGTTGTTGCTGATGATGATGATGATGGTCTGTCTTCATTTTCTTCTGTGCTGTCCACGATGATGATATGATTTAAAAAGTATGCAAACCTAACGTTACTTGGCAATACGCTAGCCTTCTCCATGTGTGTACCCCCTCCATTTTGGCATAGTTTTCCCCTTTACAGCAGCACTGTGGTTTGTTTGTAGAAGACAATGATGAATATGATGATGATGACACAGTGTATGATCTTTCACGTTGCTGTTGTTCTGCTCTCTGGTGGAACGGACACATGATTCTGTGTGAAAAACAGGAAAAATACGATTTCCATTATATGGAGAACTAGTACAACAACCACCTACTCCAGTCTAAGTAAATACCTAAGTATGGAGTCCATGGACACGTTACATAAATTTTTTACACGTTTATTTCATTTCATCATTTTTTGCAGCTGTCTGCTGATGTTTGTCTGTCTGCATCAAATGTCCATAAAAATTAGGTTGAGAGATACATGTACTTACGTACTGGTAGGTGTCTACTCTTTTGATGCTGATGATGTGTTCAGGTTTTTATCTGTCTGCTGGTCTTCATATCCAGGTATTTCTTGCTGTGAACTCTATATGGCTACTTGTGCAGAGTTTAAGTGACTTGTTTTTACTTTTCGCAATACAGATAATCAATATTTTTAATGCATTGCAGATAAAATGATAAAATTATTACTACCATTTCTATTCTTCACTTTATGACGTGTTCTCGTGTTTCATTTATGATTGGTTTTTAACTCGGTAGGTAGGTAACTATTTACAAGAATGTTTTGTGTGTGTGTGAGTGCGTTTCAGACTCATGTTTTGTATGACGACATGATGAAATGTAATTTAATATAAAATTTTCAATAAAGGCTTCTTCGGGGTAATATCAAAATAACACAATTATTATAACATAACATCGTTAGTGTGCTGGCAGGCATACGTGCAGAATTGTTGAGTTCAGAGAAATAGAAACATGATAGTAATGGTGAATGTCGACGCAGTAGTGGGAGCTTCACAACAAAATCAAAACAACAGAATATTCAGGAAAAACCACCATCCCATATAGGTACATAAGAACACACACGTCCAGACTGGGTTTATGATATTGTGGAATTTTAATATTGAACGCGAAAAGTGTTGAAGGAATACAATATACAAATGGCTGTAAAACGGCGACGTAAATAAATAACTAAGCAGTTTTGTTTTGGAGTAAACAGCCACACACCACACACACACACACACACTTTGCGCTATGGAATTGAGCACACGTTAGGTTAAGTCAGGCGCATAACCATAATACTGGTGGTAGGTTATAAATTCACTGAAACTATGAAAGAAGAATAGAACTATGACAATAAATGGTGGTGGTTCTGTTTGCACGTAATTTACAGTGTTTCTGCGAATTAATATTTTGCGCAAATTTTTTTGACGCGCGCGTGCTCTGCCTACAACATAACATTCATGCAAATTCTACAGCAATTGGTGGCACCACTACTACTAATAGTAAGTAGAAGCAGCACGCATCTGTTTAATATACAGACAAAAACTAACAATACATGTTCAATATGTCTAATGACGAATAAAGTGTATGGTTAGTAAATAAGTATTCGTACACAGTCTGCCTATTCAGATTAATGTGGGGCTCAACAAAAGCCAGAAAGGAGTAAAAAGTGAAGAGTTGAAGTATACTTGAATTTGAGCAATTTACTTTCTATTATTTTTTTTCTTCGTCCCGTTTTAAAGTTTCATGCTAAATCATTGCACTTCTTATCGCATTATTGCGTCTAATTCAAGTTTGTTTATCAAAGTATCAGAGCTATGTGCAGAGAGTACAGGTTTATGTACTAAACAACGTGCTTTATTGCGCAGGATACTGTAAATTACAAAAGCAAACATTTACTTTAGAGCCTCTGGAGCAGGTTGTGGATTGGAGTGGGCAGAGTAAATATTCGGCCTTCTTTGAGTTATAATAAACTCTTTGATGTATTGATAACTTTTTTGGAAATAACTTCGAGCTGTTGGCAAATATATTGTTTTTCCGTGAATAAAAACATAGCAATGCAATGAGTCAGTATTTAAATCTGCAGATGTTTATGAACCCTCTAGACTGTAGACTTTCCTCTTGACCCTCAACACAATTTTAAGCACCGGCTATAAATTGAGGAAAATACGGTACCTATATACACAATAAGGCAATGGTGCTTGGTACAATGATGATGAATGATATGAGTTTATGAGTGCATGCTCAGGGTAACTAGGTATGTATATTGTAAACCATATATGGGGTATATCCTAACAACAAATGGCTTCAATAGTTACTGGCATATGGCACACATGTTGTATTATCATCTATCATTATCATCATCTTTATCACATCATCGTTGTAGTTGTAATCATGTTATTGTATTGCCACGTTTTTATGTCAAGCCCAAGCATTTTGCTGTTGTGTTGTGAACAACATCGCTTAAAAAGGTTTTTACATCGTTTTATTAACGCTTCAGTGATTGTACTCATTATTAATAACTGTTTAATTTAATAGTAATCGTACCATTTACACATGTACGTTATGCGTGCTTGTTGTTGTTGCTGTTGATTCTTGGACGAAGCTGCTGCTGTTGTTGGCCATAGAGAAAAATGACATTTTCGCCGATCCAGACCACACACACATTTTTGCTGATTGTACAGCTTAGTTTTATAGTGGTGGCGATGATGATGGTGCTTTCTTAGGCGAGGAAATTATTTAATCTTGAAATAGCCACAATCTAATTAAAAAATTGAAATCAATCTACGTAATATAGTAATTGATCTTGTACCCACGTCACCAGCAGCAAGCGATTTTTTGTTGGTTTTGAATATAAAATCACAATGCTGGATCATTTCCATGTAGGTGCTTGTTTTTACAGCAAAAGTCGTGAGATTAGAGGAGTAGACGTACTCAAAAACATTTTGTTGATAAGTAAAAAAAAATCTGCACAAAAGCACAGCTGCTATATCATGCCGTGAAGAGAGGTTCACTTGAGGTTCGTCCGTATTATATATGTAGGTCTTCTATGTCTGCCTGATAAGAAAACCTGCTTATCTTTATTTTCATGTAACGTAATATTACAGCGAATTATTTAATATTGGTAGGTTTCACCATCCTCGTCGCTATTATCTTATCGGTATTGTCGCTGTCGTTTTCTACGTATGCATACATATAGGTGCTCACTCCCAACTTGTTTAATAATAAAAAAAGAGATACCGTTAGTTAGTAGACTCTCGGAAAGAAGTAAAGTACATTTTTGTGTCTTATGCGCATTGCGCACGCTAAGTTAATTGACGATTTAGTAATCAACAATTGGTGTATCATGATTTGTGCTGAATACGAATCGTATTACACGATGTGCATTCATACATGGTGGCATAACAGAATTTATTTCCAGTTTTATAATGACTTGATTTTATAATGAAGGATGATGACATTGTGAAGGAATGCGCAAAAACAAGAAACAGTTTAATCGATAGCAATTGTACACTGCCAAACTGCCAGCACGATTAGTTAAAAGTTTAAAAAAAGCTGAGACAGAACAGCTATTTTTCCAGCCGAGTTTATGCGCTCAACTGTGAAGTAAATACGTATTATGATAGAGATTGCTGCGTGATGGTGGTCGCAGAGGTCTTCTTAAAGAAAAGCTGATCCCGATGATGATTTCTAGCAATGTTGTAGTGTTTCGCGTTCCGCCTATAGTTTACACATATATGTACTGTCGCAATTACTATCATGCGGGCTTTATTTTGCAAGCTGAACAAATTTTTGCAAGTTGCTGCCCGGTGTAATTCAATAAGTGCACGCTGGCTAGTAAAATGACATTTATGGCAGTTTATTTTTCTTCCCTCTGCAATTTCGTGCGGCAGTGTGGTGGTATATTAAAAAAACGTAGTACGAGACGAACACCCAGGGTTTGGGTAGAGAGATACTATTATTTTTATGGTTAGATAAATACTCGCGGAGAAAATCCCGTGTTATTGCTACTGCCATTATGGTGCACCCAATGTCACTGCACTAAAAAGACCATTAAATTGATCGCGTTGCATGCAGAAATTTATGTCGTTTTCAAGGAAATTCCATCGGTTTGTCGTAGCAAGGATCCTTCGTCTCCTACCACGGTATTCTCCTGTTTTATTTTTACGAGTACATGCAAGCCATATGCTTTACATGGCAAGACATGGACAGACATGGTAAGAAAACAACAAAGAGAAAACCTAAACGCTAAGAAAAAAAATAAGTGGAAGTTCAGGACAAAAAAGATAAAGAACGAACGAAAGAGAGAGACCATCAAAGTAAACATCATCTGGCTTGCTGGCTGGCTTTAGAAAACGAAGGTTGCACACAAGGCAACACAAACAGTAAAACCTATCTAGCATTAAAGTACAAACATCATACGTTCAACGAGTGCACATGTTCAACGAACAACGCAGCTTTCCTTTGCCGTCGTATTTTTAAGCTGATGATGGACTCGTGGTATATTAGCAAAGTTGTTCTTACGAGAGAGGAGGGAGGAAAAGAAACGGGGAAACAAAACGAAAAGTTTTTTTTTCTGTGGAAGCCCCGACTCGAACGACTTCCGTAACCCTACAACACATCTCTTTTCATTCGCCTCTTTTTTTTTCTCTCTCTCTCTCTCTCTCTCTCTCTCGCTTTTCCTTTGCTCCTTTACCATCCATCCTTGCCGTTTTTTGAAGAAACCTTAACTTGAAATTATCGAATGATATTTACATCGTGTCGTAAGAGTTAAACTCGAGTAAACAGAAAAGCGGGAGTGGATAGAGATTGCAGTGTGGAGTAATCATTCTTTCTGCATGTGATATTTTGCAGCCACATTACATCGTACAAATGATAAAACTCATTTTTCGTCCTCTCGTCTTTGTGCTTTCCTGTGATACGTTTGTGTGTGTACATGAAATGAAAAAAGGAAGAAGCATATTTTCCCGAAATTGTAATACAGCTTGAGTAAATACTGATTCATCTGCTGAGCTAACTTTTTTAATCGCCATCGTCATCGTTTTTTTTGCTTTCCTTCCTTTCTTCGAATTGAACGATGAAGCCATGGCTAGTATAGTTGAAGAGGTGGCAGGGGTGCTATATGTTGGTATTATTATTATTCCTATTATTACTACTACTACTACTGTACCTTATATTATTGTGTTATCGCGTTGTTCGCTTTGAATGAATGTATGTACGTGCCTGCTTCTTCTATTTGAAACTCACACAGTCGCTACTTCAAGTTAAAGGTTGAACAACATGGAAGAATAGCAGCAGCTAGAGCTAGGCTATATAAGCTTTCAGTATAGTATCCCCACCATCCTTCGTCGTGTGTACAAAATTATGTATAACAGCAAAAAAAACTTCTTATATGCCAAAGGCAAACAGAGAACAAGTTGGGATGATCATCACGATGATGACTGATGACGGTGGTGGTGGCACACACGGTAATGCTGCGTGCAAGTTGTACCACCACTCTAATACCTAGACGTAGCATTGAGATTTTGGGAGAGAAATAATAATAATAATAATAATAATAAGGAAAAGATTTTCTGTTGTTGTTGTTGTTACACGTAAAGCTGCATATCGCATAGGTGATGGTAATGGTAGGCAAGGCATACTCTTTTCTCTCGCAATCTCCCCAGCAGCAGAGCAACCAACACCACCAACCCCTGTGTGCAGTGTGTGTGCATCAATCAACAGCAGCGGCACAGCAATATTTTTCTGCATTCTTATTCGTACACAGACACACATACACACTGATTCAACAAAACTACATAGCAGCGATGGCGATATAATTCATTGAAAACAGCCTAGTAATAAGAGGAGCCGAGGAGAGAGAGAGATACCTACCATCATTGTTGTTCAGAAAGTACACTGGCGTTGGCAAAAGTAAAGTTCATTTAGGCCTATATGCACACTGACTATAATATGATGATGAGGTAAGACCTGGTACGTTCAGTGTTGGCACTGCACTGGCAGCGAATTTGGTAGTATGAGTAGTTAGAAGCACACTCACTAGCACCAACATGAACACTCGCTTATATTTAGTCCACCAATCATCAAACCGAGTTGTTTGATATAGATATAAAAACGTAAACTAAGATAAACTTTATGTGCTTTTATTATTATTATTATTATTATTATTAAAAATTTCATCGTCATCTACCAGTTTATATGCTGAAATAACATATATATCGGTTATTAGGCATACATTTTTTCTCGTTTTCGATCAGATTTCGTTGTGCAGGCAGAGAGTTCAGTTGTCAGAGTGTAGAGTTTGGGTTGAAGTGGAATCTTTCAGTTTACTGTCTCGCACTTCTTGCTACCAATTTTATTTTCAAAGGAAGCTCTTGCTTTGCGTGGTGGTGGTGGTGGTGGTGTGGAGGTAGAGCTGATGATGATGATGATGATAATAATGATGATGGAGCTGTTTGTAAGTTTCCTTTGAACAAAGAAACGACCATCCAGAAATATATAGATTTACGGATGGATGGTTTCTTTTCAAGAATCATAGACAAGTCGAGTGGTATCTCTAGAGGGACCGTTTCATGGAGCCCTCGTGTATTGTAGGAAAGGGTCGATGCGACGATGTGACTAATTGCTTAATGGTGTTGCTGGATGCATACTACACACTACACATTCAAAAGAGGTAGAAGAGTATGCCGATGATGGGCATGGTCTTATTGATAAGTACGACAACAATAGGGCTTTGTTGGTGTGTCCAAGAGTTATCATCTTATCAGCAGCATCCATGCATCTGTAGAGGAGCATAATGATTTTCGCTACCTAGTAGGATATCTAAGGAAAATATCATCTTCCTTAACAACATAATGAGAAGAGGCATTTGATGTTGGGATGACATTGGATTCTCAGATAAAGCTCTTCCCGTCTTTTGCAGAGAATAAATGGCATTAATCATCTTATAATGTGAGCTGTTATTATTGGTGGAATGAATATACACGAAATATACATTAAACTCAAGATATTTTGTATTTTGCATTGTTCAGTCAGTAGCATTTTGGTGGGGTGATAAACGTATCGCATCAAGCAGGAGCATGAAGAATGCGTTTATTTAATTTTCCACGTAAGTGGTCTTTTTTAGTGCGCGCATTCAATAAATCTCTAGATACTTTGTGACAGGAAATTATATCGAGGAGATAATTATATAACATGGAATATTATTTGGAGGAGATAATTTTCATCGAGTTCCCACTTCCCACATTATGTTGACGATGCCAGTTTCGTGTAGGCATTGATAAAAGGACAAAAACCAAGGATGCCTTCTTCGAGTGTTTCAAACCGTCAAAAAGAAAATGGTCTCGTCTCTCAATTTGCATACATATTTCTTCGTTGTCTTTGTTTCTCTCTCTCTCTCTCTCTCTCTCTCTGGACTTGCACTCACTCCTGTGAGGTGACTTGTTGTATAGGCATTACACAAAGTACATACGAAGTAGCAGAGTAGGCTTTCGGACAAAAAAAACTGTTGCTTTTTCCCTGAAATTGAACAAGTTGGTGTATTATCTATCATCATCATGAATCCGATACCATTACCACACGAGCAGTAAGAGCAGCACAAACAAATAAAATGGTAGACTTCCAAAAGCTAGCTTTCCGTACACACATATACATTTCATGCATATATCAACCAAGTCTGCACACAACTAATTTTTAAGTACAAAAAGCAGCAGCCGAGCAGCCTTCATTTCCATCAGTCCACACAGAGAAAAAAAACGCCATCGTAATGATATGTCGTCCGCCATCCTACATAGTAATGGGCATATGAAGTTAAACTTTTCAGTGAGACATGGACACATGCATATAAGCTCCCTTCCCCCTCCCATCAACGTGTACCCATCTCTTCTAGCTGCAGCCGTAAATGTTCTTGTGCTACCAAAGCCATACGAAACGTACCACCATCACTACCACCACCGCACAATCGAGCCAAAAATGCAATACAATACGTTCTCCTGTGAATCCAGCAGCAGTAAAGGGATTTTAAAATAAAGGCTGTGTGCGATGGCGACAAGGTAGAACATGTATGTTCGATTGGATTACTCTTTTCATTACTTTTTGTATGACTGCCGTTGTTGCTGGCTGGCTGGCTGCTGCTGCTGCCATGCCACAGTAAGGAAATACCCATGTATGAAACACAGGCAAAAAACCTGAGTCAAGCTTCGCCAGCTGTGGTATTGCCAGATGGATGTAATCTGAATGGGTCGCTCGGTTCGTCGATCAAGAAACTATAACTTCTACACATGATACATGCATGCCTGCCTGCCTTTGCAAGCCCCATGATGCCTGCAAACAAAACTACGTCGTCGTCGTCGTCCAACTTTTTATGGGAACTACACAGGCAAGCAGACACTAACCAAGTCTGAGAAGAGCGAGTGTAAAGCTTAAAGGAGAAATAATACCTTTTTAACAAACAATACCGAGCAGCAGGCTGGCAGGCAGGCGGAGAACATTTTTTAACATGCTGGCATGCATGCAAAAGCGTCGTGTTTGCAATGGTATGTAGTATGTACCACGACGACGACGACGACGATTATTTTACAGGGGAGCTCATTGTCAGTTGTTTGTTGCCAGTAGAGTGTAGGTTCAACTTGTCTTGATGGTCTTCGTCGTCATCGTTGTCGTCGTGACGTTCTTCTTCGATGTAGCTGCTCGTTTTATTTTCCATATATATAATCTAATACGTACATTTATGTTAAAACTAAAAGGCTACCCGAAGACGACGAAGAAAAAACACTTTTTCATTTCATGTGCAAGTAGAAACATCAAATAGCTGTAGCCATGCAGCAAGCAAACTGTAGAAGTAGAGAAAAAAAAACATTATTGCATGCATGTTGTTGTTTGGAATCACTCAGTTGGGACAGTAATAATATGCGTGCAGAACGATATATAGTGACGAGCTAAGGCAACAATAAAGTATTATGTTTTATGTTTTTGTAACAATTATGATGATGATTGTTTCCTATAGCTAGTCATACTCACACAACCCTCATACTTGTAAGTTGTGTATTCTCTGTGGCAGTAGTAGTGGGGAGAAGAGTTGAAATGCATACACACAAACATTTTCAGCAAAAAAGACACACTTGCCTCTGCGTCGTCGTCTGAGTGTTTCTCTCTGTTTTTGTTTGCCTTGCATTTCGTTGTTTTACAACAACAAACACGTACAAACTCACAATAATAAAAAAGTCGAAGCATGTAGTACATTGAGAATGCAAGATCATCTTTCTAAACTGCAAGCGTAAAATACCCATCATCCGATCTTGTCGTCACTTAAGCGTTTTATAGGAAAGGGGGGTAAA
>JAHZNE010001476.1:0-16032 GCA_027744055.1 Callyntrura sp. NNG-2020 | reverse complement strand
TTTAAAGTTGAACAGAAACTGTTTTCAGCTTTCGGAATTTAAAGTCTGTTAAAAACTTGCATACTAGTGGCTAGTGATTACTACACAACCGACCGGAAAACCACTTAAACGCCCTTACTTACATCAACAAATTACTTGCTACTTTCACTCGATTTGACTCAATTCAGCGACACAAACTCCTAACAGTGGATACGTAACTGACTAGCACTTAAGCAGTGACACTCTCTTGCACTGCGCTTCTTTTGGAGTAAATTCTAACCTTTCTATCTAAAAATGTGTACACCGTTAAAGTTTAATGTACACCTGAGTTTGGTGGAGTACCCTTGTATAAGTGTTGTATGAATTCGTAATTTGATGTCTGAGTCGTCGGAGAGTAAATGGAAAACAAACTTACTTAAAAAAGTTTGTAATTTGGGTTTTATGAAAATGATCAATAAATCATCTTATCTTACCTGGAGCCCTGGAGCTCTTGACGACAATAAAAAGAAAACACTTGTAAATGTGTATGTAACTTAATGACAATATTCGTAAAAATGCTTTATTTGTTCGTTCGTTCACTAGTTTACATTTTCTTCGGCTTTGCCGTGTTGATGAATGTTGACAGCATAATATTTCTGTTTTTCTACAAGTACATATGTACAATTCCAGCTGACCATTACCTGCGAATACTGCGATCAATATAAACAAAAAAACCTTAAAAATGACAACCCCCGTATCGCGATATTACGGACCACGTTGTCTATCCTTTCCTAAATATGAGTTACAGCTTTGCTAAATACAAGAAAAAATAAGAGCAGAATAGAAGAATAGTGCAAGAAATGCCTTGACAGAAGTCCTCCTTACAAGTCTTTTACTGCTTTTATTAAACCTCTTTGTTTATACTTCCCTATTCTTCAAAACAGGTCTTTCCATTAAAAATATATAAAAGTAATCTGAAATACACACGTTCTTTAAAAGAGAAAGATCCTTGTTACCAGGGAAAACTGTTCTGAGCTCAGAGGTCCTTTTAAAAGATTAGCTTCACAGTACGGTTAGCATGTAGTTTGCATGAGCCAATTTTAAGTATGGAGGAGCTTAACAATTTTTTCGAAAATAAAACCCAAAATCATTATATGTATACGCAGTTTCCACTGCTGACTGTTCAACTAATAGATTTTTTCTGAACTAATTTTCATAGTATTGGTGTCATTCGCAACAAAATAGGCTTGTGTAATAAGGTATGCGCATGTTAGCAAATCTTATTATCAATTAGTTAATCGCAATTAACTACCATAATTAAACAAAAATTAGCATTCTTGGACCTAAAACACGTACGACAATATTATTCGTGCAGAAAATGTGTTCTTACAAATGCATAAACTACAAATGGTACCCTAAGCAATCATTAATATTTTATAATTGTCAATTTGAGTTGCAACTTGACATTTTTATAACGATTTGTAACGGAATCTAATAGTATATGCACATATTTCAGTACAGACAGACGTTACCCATCAGCATTTCACTTCTCTGTAAGTCAGAGCCAAATTGTTGTCGGTTTTGTAAAATTGGAACCGCAGAAAAAAAAATTGGTTGTGGTAATAATGTGTGCACTTTTTTAAGCACGAATATTATTTAATTTCAAAATTGCAATTAGCTCGTAAACTTTTGGTTACGGTACAAAATGATAATTGTCAATATCATTTAAACAGTGAAAGAAAGGGGAGTTAGACTTTTTGTGTCAACGTATTCCTTAAAAGGATGCATATAACTGCTGAAGATGTTTTAACCGTTGCCGTCAATTTGCCGTTCCTAGTGTTAAAACTCAAGCTAACCTAAAATAATCCTAAAAATCCTAAAAATCTAACAGAACCGAAATAACCAACAACCAATGAAGTAGGGTACAGTCTCTTACCCCAGCGGGCATTTCCCCTTCATTTTTTCGTGATAACATTACCGAAAGTGAAATTCCTATAGTATAGACCTAAAACCAATCAAGTCAACCTAACCTTAAACTAAACCCGTAATCATAAACCTAATCATAAAACCTCAACACAAACTAACCATTGAACCCCAAACTAACCCAAAATAATCATTGAACCCCAAACTAACCCGAAATAACCATTAAACCCCAAAGTAACCCAAAATAATCATTAAACCACAAACTAGCCCCAAATTATCATAAAACCTCCAACCTGGTCTAAAAATCATTAAAACCTTACCTAAAATTAATCATAAAAGCATTATTTATACCAAAGGGGAATCCTCGGTCGACCCAACTTAACCTACACGCCCCGTTCATTATTATGAAGACGACAGAAAAGGAGTATTGAATTCTCAAGGTGAGGGTTCGAACTAACGTCATTTCATTGCCATGGGTAATGCAAATGCACAACAGCCTAGAGTGCTGTGTATTTGTATGTAGCATTATTAGTAGCAAAGATAGATGTGTGTTTTTATGTTAGAAGTGACAGCTGGGTCGCTGGCCGCTGGACAATGTAAATGAGTATGTATGTGCTCCAATTTGAGGCTTGGTTTAGTGTATGCCATCGTACCATGTGCGTACCCTTCAGTTGATATTTAATTTGTTCGATCGTTGAAGTATTCTGAATGTACATACTCTATTCACAACTATCTGACATTCAAATTATTTTATAAGCCCCTATAATACTACGTAGTTGCGTTTACTTGCTTACAACAACCATGAGCCGAAGCCGACGTTGGATGGCCAACCCTTATAAAGATTATAATCCTGAGACTTCCGACAAAGTAAATCTAGAAAATGTTAGAAGATTAGCACTGAGCAAGACAGACGAAGTCCTGGCAAAAGGGGCCAAAAGTGGTGACGGTGGTGTTTATGTCGGTTCTGTCGGACTAACTTACATGGTTTTACACATTTTTGATAAACTGACTGAGGAAGAAAGGAGGAAACTTTTACCCCAAGCTATAAATGCGTACCAAACACAATGCGTCTACTTTCAGCAAAATCCCACTTCCAGGTGAGTACATTTTTATGTACAGGGGTTACCTTTATATTTTTTAATTAGTACGAGAAGCAAAAGTATAATATGAAAACCGTTAGTTGTACTGGGTATATCGGAAGTACTAGTGCTAAATTTTTATTGTAATTTAGACATGACGAGCCTGCATTTTTACTTGGTAAAGCTGGTCATTATGCTGTAGGAGCGGTTTTAGGACAAACAATTGGTGATCAGCAACTGACGGATGAAAATATTCAGCGATTTGTGGCTGCTGGAGAAATATGTAAACCTTTAGATTTCTTCCCTCACGGCGGAGATGAATTGTTCGTGGGGAGGACAGGTTACTTATGTGGTGCGTTATGGCTCCAGCAAAAGCTTGGGTATCAGCCAGTTCCAAAGGAGGTATATACGTTCCTTTATGTCGGTTCTCATAACTATCTTTTCATTGTTTTCATTAGGTTGAGATACATCGAGATTACTAACAATAAATTACCTACTGTGGTTCTGTAGAGTTTGCGAATCATTTGGAACACTATTGTGGAAAGTGGGAAAAAATATGCACAACGACGGCGCAGTCCTTGTCCACTGATGTTTTCTTACTATGACACGGAATATTTAGGTTGCCTTGCAGTACTTGAATATTTTATAAATATTAGTATACACGATGTTTTCACTTTGTAGCTTGACCACATGTATACCATTATTTTATAGGCGCCGCTCACGGTTTATCAGCAATACTCCAAGTTCTTATATCGTTTACATCGTTCCTCCAAGAAAATATTGAAGCATCGAACTTAATTCGCTCCACAATTGACTTTTATCTATCACTTCAAGACGCTACCGGTAACTTTCCTTGCGCCATGGATGAAACTGGCCGCAACTCTCGACATCCTGATGATATGCTTGTACATTGGTGTCATGGAGGTTATTGCAAAATATCATAATATACTTTCATGACGCAATTGACAATTTGCTAGCTCTAATCCAAAGGGCTCATACACTTTTAGCTTTTTGAAAACTCTAAACACTTTGCATAGTAATACTATTAGGAAATTTTTTTTGAAGTGTCATTAAAATATCATTATCTACCTGAAATCTCCCAGTTTCCCTTTTTCAATCTAAATGTTTCATATCTAGAATAGAGCAAAATACAACGGAATTAATTAGAGAAATGGTACTTGGCATCAGATAAAAAATAAGTTAACAGTGTTTGTTCGTCGCTTCACAAGATTTGATAACAATGATAATTTACATGATACTCATTTTATTTTCCAAATCTATTAAAAGGTCAAAATTAATGGAAGTATGTACTAAAATTTAAAAAAAACTTTTCAAAATCGTTAATAAAATCAATTGATCGAAAATCGAATAATGTGATATATCAGTTGTATTACTTCGCCCCAGCAAAGTTATAATACATCTGCATTTAAGTTTCATATTTTTCTTATATATTCAAAGCTGCGATTTTAAATTCAAAGTTGTGTGAAAGTCATCTACACTGATAAAGATGGGTCTTTTTATACAAATATAGTAATTCTATTTTCCCATAATGGACGTCTACTTGGAAAGATAAAAGCTCTCGACTGGTCAAGGCGACCGGCGACAGATTTAGTCTATAACATGAGAAGTCCGTTCGCAGACAGTACCATTATCGGAACCAGAACAGAACAGTCGCACAATTTTTTTTGCTACGGGGTACTTATCGTCGCGATGTAGAAAATAATAATTATTGTCTATATTATAGACAGAGTGCACATTTCAACGTATCATTGGCCGTGATTACATATCACTTGTATTTTCTTAGCTTGAAAATGATTTTGTGTATAATAGCCATCCGCCATTACCATCGTCATCATCCTTGTTGGGATCAGTCTGCACCTTTTGCTCCTTTGGACAGGAAAATTTAGGTATCGCTATATAGGTATACATATTACATTACATCTTCACTTAAATAGGTTCAATATGTAATAATTAATGTGCATGGTGCATCTATATAACGGTAAGTACAAAAGCACCCAGCTCTACGTAAATCTTAAGTACCACTTACCTCTCGAAAAGTGCCTTTTTTGCTTAGGGCTCTCTCAGATTCCAAAAAGGATACAAATAAAAGATTAAAAAACTAACGCGCCTTGTCTTGAAGATTTGTCTTGCACGAGCTTTAATTGGATTCTGTACTCCTTTTGGGTAGAGTAGCCTACGGATATGGTGATGGTGCTGACTGACAAAATAGCTATGTACCTTTACAATGTAGCCTTTCACAAATGATGTGCTTTAAAAAGTGATTCTTTTGTTGTTGCAACCCTATTGTCAATGTGTGGTTATGCATCTGCAGCATCATTTTCTCTCTCTGGTGGCGTTGTTGGTGTTGTATGATATTTTCTTGTACTGGCCATTGTACGCCGCGTTATCAGAGTTGGGCATTTTTTAAAACTTTCGTAGTCAACACTAATACGCGTAGTTCCTTTTTAAAGATTAAACATCAACCCAGCCGTCGACGCGACATCCCTCATTGTTTGTCGGCCACAAAGTTCAAACAATCTATTAATAGGAAATAATGATATTGGAATGGGTCGGGAAGTGAGGTGATACATTTCTCTAGAGTCGGGCCAATGCAACAATGTAAATGAATACTGTGAGAAATGTAATGAAAGGAAAATAAAACGAACAACAATAAGTAAACATGCCAAGCTAGCATAATGAAAGTTGCAAAGCGAAGCTACTGCCATGTACCAGAGGTCGACGCAAGCATATTGGTATTGATATTTGAGGTGGAGGGAGACTTGCAGGAGCCAAATAAAACAAATTTAAAAAAATTGTATGAAAAAAACAAAGTCATTACAAGTGCAAAAATGGTAATACCGAATTGTAAGTGCGTGCATGTATGTGTCGGTAAATTAGTAAATGACTAAATGTAGTACTAACAAAGACAACACCGCAGTGTCAAAAATTAACATATTTTCAAAAAATTAAAAAAGTTAAAATTTCTGTAGCGTATTTCTGAAAAGTGCCTAATGTCAACTCTCGATCACTCTTTCTTCACTACCCCTACCCCACTCTTTACTTTCATTGTTAAGTATTAATTGTACTAATTGTAAGTACTTCACCAGGTTCAGTCGTCCTCCTGCCTGTGCGAATGGGAATGCCCATCTATGCACCCTGCTTTTATCCCTATTGTGTTTTAGGTATACGACTACGGGCTACCTGTAAACGCCTTAAGCTCATTTCTTCGTACGGCTGGCATAACCAATGGAATCAAGAAAAGAAAAATGACGATAATAACTACCGATGAAAGTACATAATACATACAATGTTTTCTGTTAAGAATTCTTTGTGTCATTCTTGAACTGACTGCAGCCGGAGCTAGGAGACTGCTCGCAACTCGTAATGCAACGACAACGACACTGTTGAAGGTATATAAAAAGCGATCCATTTGAACGCTTGCCTTGCACATTCTTATTATTGCGATCAGTGTGAGAGCTACAAAAACCCCTAAAGATTTCGTGTTGTTGTTGCTGTGTGTGAGGCTCTCCTTCTGACTTTTTGACTCATACGCTTACACTCCTCTTCTCCATAGAAGCAATTAACTTTTGTCGTTCCTAGACATATACACCCAAGTTACGAAAGTGTTATCAAGGACTTTTACGAGCTCTTTAATTGTTCGTGAGTCATTCACATGAGTAGTGTTCGCACTTCGTAGAAAATGTCGTTTAAAAGTAGTGGTCGTGGGTGATGTGACGATGTGAGGGAATGTCGTGTTATGTTTCTGTGCTAGTACATGATTACATGTTTTATGAATCAAACATCTACTAAAATTCATATCTCAAACACGTCGTACGTCAGACAAAATGTATTTTTTGTTTGCATGTGAATGATGATGAAAAATGGAGATATCAACCAGGGTGGAATTTTTGTGAACTGAACATGCATCCACACATCCAGGCAAAACGGTGGTTTCTTTCCAACTGAACAAGTATAAGCAAAAGGCTGGAAAAAAATTTAAATGAGACAACTCCGCAGCAGCAGCAGTAGTGTGATGTTGTGCCCACTGAAGGTGAAATAAAAAGGATACACAAGCTTTTAAGGAGTGAACTAGTTTTCTTGTCTCCTCATTTGAATAAGAATTTCTTCTCCTTCTCTGACATTCTGCTATCATCATCATTATCGTAGGACAACGCATTCATTGATGTACAATGTACACGCGGTGAGGAAATGAGCGAACAGACAAAAAGGGTATCATCTCTGCATTCCTCTTGGGTCACCAATCACTACAACTTGCAACATTCCCAAGAATTCGCAGTGCAGTAGTATAGCCAGTGTAGGAGGAGGGTCTAGCAACTTTTGCCCCGCCGTTAAATATATGTACCTTTTTTGCCAAGCCAATCTACCTCCAATGCAAATTTTGTGATTCACGTCAAAGAAAACAACGTTTTTGATAAATCATAAATTTTCCTTTTATAAAACTTTTGACATTTTTGTTTCTCAACTATACATGTAGCAATTCTCCAAATAATTTTGCAACAACAACAACTTCAAAATATCAAGGATCGAGGTTACAGTCGCCAATGCAACACCATACACCATAGCAGTGACTATCGCCACCATAGTTGATAGTGAGCCAACGATAGTATGAATACCGGTAAATTACGGCGGTAATTGATTAAATTTCCTTTGTGCGACAAATTCAAAAAGTCGAAACGTGCAAAGCAATTACAGGTAGTCTATTATCGCAAAAAATGATTTCACCTGAGGAAACAATTATTTCAGTTTTTTAGATTTTTCCTTTCGATACAAGAGTAAGTAGTCTGTGGAGTTCCAGAGAAAGAAACTGACGTATGCATGCCAAAGTGTTTATATTGGTGGAGAGCAGAGTAGAGTACATGTGTATAACAGTATTGGACCAGCAGCCAAGCATTTTCTGTGTGAGGAGGAGGAATATAAGAGAAGGAAAAAGTTACGGATAAAAGAAGGAACAAAGGATAGTGATAAACAGGGGTGACAGCAAGACTTCTCGTTTAGGAAACAAATATACCCGTGGTCGTATATACTTTGGTTGAATATTGACTTTACATAATATACATAGCTCCCCAGAGTCTCTCGCTGCTGTAGCATATTTTGTGTTGCGTGCAAATGCAGATGTGTTCCATAGAATTTCACTAATACGTAAGAGTAATAGAGTGGAAACACGCGTTTAGTCACTAAACGCGTTCAGTTTTCTTTTCGTAATTTTTTTACCAGTTTTGCTTTGGCTGTGGCAAGCGAAACTGGCCCTCTCTCTGCATTCTCTGACGCACAGAAAGTTTCTCGTAAATTGGCAAACCGGGCAGTTTTCCTGAACGGGGAAGTTGTAACACAGCTACAAAAGTGAGCCGTGTTACCGAGCGAGGTATCAGTAGTGAGCAGTGGGATAAACGAACATCACCTCTGGTGAAAACTAAAAAAATGGAACTAAAGAGTGTCTTATCCACCATGGTAAGTTAAACTATTATTTTAAAAGGATTTTAAATAGGTTAGTACATATTACATATCACAGGCAGCAAACTGTTAAATTTAGTTGTCATTGCCGTAAACAGGGTTAAAATGTTCCAAATTAAACACGCCCGATTTGTTTGTCGGGCCATACGACAAAAATTATCGTATTGTAAAGATAAACAAAGGAGCATTTACGCGTAGACAGTTTGGAAAGGAAAAGTATAAATATGTATGTAATCATAATCATGTATGTAAATAGGTACAAATTCCGTACCAAGTATTGTGTACACGTTCGTCACAACACCCCCATACCGCGACGTATGCTAATAGTAGCATAGTGAAAAAAATGGTCATGAATTTTAGCCTTTGATAAAAATGGTTAGTTTTAAAATATTTTAAAGGTCTCACAAGGAGTAGGTAGGCGAAATGGAAAGTGCATACCTGTCTACGACAAAGTTTACAGCGCAAACAACTTACTATTGTAAACTATGTGAACTTGGGTAAACATACGTTCTTGCCACGCAAAGAAACAACAGTATCAGTTCTATAGAGCCGGTCATAGACACGAACAAGCAGAACTGCAGAGGAGTTTTACCGTGACCTTTAAACCAAGAAAAGGTTAATGTTCTATAATAGTAAGATGATGATGTAAGATGTACGTAAGACTTAGATTTTTAACATTTTTTATACATATACAAGGAATCTGCAACGTCAGCTTGTCGTGCAAAATGATGGTAAAATATTTGAGGGAAATACCAAAACAGCAGATGTACGTACGAAGAAGATAACGTCGCATACTTTCATATTAACATGGTCGTTTTATCATCATGACAAATTCTTTCAGGAGCGTATCATGTGTCTATGGCTTCCTAATTCCTACTGAGAGAAGACATTTCATTATCATTAATGTGGTCGTTAAATGTGTCAACTTGACATTTGACACACTTGGTACTCCAAATATAAAAAGGATGTATTCCCTTCGTTCCTGATGCATTAGTATATTATACAATTGCTTGTTCGCTGCTGCTCTGACTCTGAACCATGTCTGTGGTTATTGTGCTGGATTCTACTAGAAGAGCGGTTTATTTTGTGCATTTATGTAGGTACTATGTTATTTATTTATAGTTATTTGTTGAATATGTGTCCCAGTCGCCGACATCAGCATCATTTCATTCGTGCATTTTAGCTTACGACTTGGAGGTTTTTTTTACGAGTTTATCTATTTATGTTCGTGGGGTTATCGTTTTTAGGTGAATATTCGATAAACGAATTTTACCAAAAAGGCAAATGATCGGTGTTCACCCTTTGGTCCAAAACTGGCCCATATAGTACGTTTGCAGCCTATTTTCATCGTTTAGTTCAAATTTTTCCACGAAAAGCTGTTTTCAACCAAGACAGTATTGAGCTCTGCTTTGTTTTTTAGTAAACATTATGTCAGTGCGTCCTTCAGTCTGACAATCTGAGACCCCAAGCACAGCTCGTCGCTCACTGTCATATTGTCGAGTCTCGGGTCCCACAAGAATAAATTATAAAGTGTTGGTTTCTGGTTAATATATTTTTAGCACGCTCCGTAGAGACGCTTAGCAGCGTGATTGTCCCAAAAATATATTTATCTACTTTTCCAACGTAATGAAACTATGCTTAAATTTTGTACAATGTTGTATTGTATATTATTTTGTCGCTACGACTACGAGCCTCAGGCGGTGATGGCGACGTTTGATGATGTTATGGGACGGAAAGCCATAGCAGATAGCTGCCAATAAAAATTATGTTAGCATGGTTTTATTATTCAACGATGAATAAATTCTTGTGTACAATTACCTTTCTCCAGTCAGTTATGCGTCATTATAGCAGTATACTGGAAATAATATCATGTAAACGTTTGTCGGTTCCAGGAAAAAATTTGCAATGTTTTGTGGGCTGTCCTTGATCTGCATTTTAATACATTCTTATAAATACATACAACTTGATGTTTTACGCAGCAAGGAATTTTTCAGAGAATACATTTTTATACATTAGCAGTTTGAAACCCTCTTGATGGCGTGTTGTATTGGTACATAATTGATAATATGGGTAATAGGGTCAGGACAAAAGATAATGTGTATTATTAGTGTTGTACACTGTTCACTTAGCTTATTGGGGGGCTTATGGGTTCGTTAAAAATATCGTAGGTAAACTTGACGATAAACTTTTTTTATTATTTAAATTATTCGTCAAAATAACTTCAACAATTCGTTTAGCAACGGCACTGACATCTTGGTCCGTTATTATTACTCCAAACACCATTTATCTATCTCCGTTTATAAAACAAAACAGTAAAAGAGGTTTTGTATCGTTGTTGTATTATATAATACTTTTGCTGAGTAACTGGTATTCGCTGACAAAAATGTTTTATAAGCTATTTTTTCATTATATGATATAACCTAATATCCTATGATATCCTGTCCTGTTTTTAGTTGCAATGACCCATAGTATTAGTTTTCATAAATGATAAATGAACGTACCTTACGAAAATACTTGGGAAAGGGAACACATTGTGGCAATGAATAGCATTGTATTTGCAAAGCTTATTCATATCGGTCATGTGGTTTTCTATGAAACTTAGTTAATTAATAATTGATTATATATTTCCCCAAGATATTTCTGGAATTAATTAAACTGATGCAACCACACCTTGTTTTTTAGACGGTGTTTACAGGAGTTTTCCTCTTATCGTTCATGGCCTGTGGCGTGTCTTGCCGATCAAGAGGAAGTACAAACAACAGTAGTGACACTAGTGTAAATAATTACCGTAAGGGTCAACATCAGCCGCACCGTTACGACTTACCGCATCATCATCATAATAATGGGCATCGTCTCAAAGTGAGTGGTATAGATGCTTTACTTAGGTTTCACTAATGCTACAGCAATTTATTCAACATCGTACATAAAACTCGTGAATTTCCCTTTTTAGAAGCAGCAGCAGCAGCCGCTACATCGAGACGAACCAGAAGTGGACAATGAAAGCAATAAAATCAGTCTGTTACGTAGTCCCTACCTTCAAAGGCAGAGACAGCACCGTCGGCAGTCAACTCTAGCGCCTGTAACATCTACGACAGCATCCAACTTTGCCGACACAAAATTAACAAGGCCCTCCTCTATATCAAGCTTTGCCAGACACAGAAAAAGTTACTCTGGGGGCCACAACAGCAGGCGTCTTCCTGAAGAGGACTACGACGAGGATGACGACTACGAAGAAGATGATGATGTCAGTGAAGGAAGGCACGCGTATCTCATGACAACCGACAAAAAGAAGTCCTCAAGAGAAAAGCTGACGGAGGATGAAGCTTTAAACCAGGCCTTTGAGAAACACATGGCGGCGGACGGCATTTTAAACCTGAATCCTGATGGGGAAGTTCACGACGTGTATGCATATCAGTTGCCCAGTAGCCTTTGGTTTGTGATCCGATATGTCAAACGCCCGGATGGTAAAGCGGACAAGTACATGTAAGTACCTTATATGATGTATAGAAAATCGGCTACAGCAACAAACATATACCGTTGGTATTTGTTTGAAGTACATGATATAAATATGAAATGTTTCTGATTCAGGAACGTTGTGGACAGCTTTACAAATTACCTGGACAAGTTGGATAAGGATGTGAAAACAGTAAGCCTAAATGTGAAAGGTGTAGAAACAGTATTTAGACTGACGACCAAACGTGGTAGTAGTTCGTGAATAATGACAAAAAAACTGCTATTACCTACCGTGTAGATGTGTGCATTTTGTGGTCGCACATGCCATGTTATTACTTTTGTATATTATGTTATGTATTTATTACGATTATTTGAAAATTGTAAGACTATAACAGTTAATTGTAATATTATGACTATTATTACATCCATCCTAAACTATGTCTCTCCACTTCTACGTGCAATAATGTTCTATAACTGTTCAACTCCATACTATGTACAAGCCATTTAGGGTAATTTCCGTCTACTTTTAAAACACACCACCAAAAACAAGCTTGTGCAAATACATTTGTTTTAATGTACACAATTTTATTACGCATAAATAAACGATCCAAATCAACTTGGAACATGTAGTATCTATATAAGACTTGGAACATACAAAATATATATGTACAAGATTGAAAACACTTGAATGAATTGCATAATTAAACCGTTACTAGATTTTGTCTTCAAAATAACAGCTCAAATGTAGCCAACTACTCAATACAAATACAGAGATCGGGGGAACGCGATAATAAAAATTGCTTTAATTTTATTTTATTGAACTTGGTCCAAATGTTCCAGTCCACTCAACGGCAATGCGTTGAGGTCATGAACATTCGTATATTATACTAATACACACTTATACGTATATTGGACGAACCAATTTGTAAATACGTTTTTTAGTACTAGTACTTCAGTTTACCTATTAATATTAGTAACAAGCTCACAATTTACTGTTTGTTGTAGGCAACATAGAATTTTGATGGACGGACACTTACATGGTTTATTGTTCATGGGGCAACTTGTTATTATTCCAGAATATATCAATACAACTAACAATGGATTCACTGCCCTAGATGGATTAAATGTAAATGTTAGTGTTGGTGTTAGTGGTAAAACAGAGGCTGACCTTGAACAGTTGTTTTATCACTGACAATTAGTTCTAAAATTTTAACTATTCCTAATCGATTTCAAAGCCTCCAGTTGTTGTTTTTCCTTCCAGGTTTTGCCAACATTTTATGAAAATGGTGCGCATGCTCATACAATGCCATTTATTATCATATTTTTAGCGGCGCTTTTAATTTTGACTAAATCATTTCACCTGACAGCGTATGTGATAGGTTAGTTATGTGAGTTACGACATCTTAGTTAATGTTCAAATGTCCAAATAATGAACCGTTTCAGTTCATACAAAACTTTATATTAGACTACATCTAGTAACACCCTGTATTATTGTTTCGCAGTACTTAAGACTGCGAAACACCCTGACCCTTTCAACCCTAAGTTTGTCTCCGTTTTGCATACTGAATGAAAGTACACATAAGTTGCAAAATTTCCTTTGAAAATAATTGTTTCAAGTTGTCGTTCAGCAATTTTCTCTTCATAACTTTGAGGTTTCGTAAACTGTCGTTCGTCTTCATCTATTTACCTACTAGTGGTTTATTTACGAACTAGGTACACACACAGATACATGATGCGATGTAAGTAAATTGCTTTCATTCCGTAACAAACCAAAATGAAGAAATTGGAGGAAATGTTTGAATTAATAGTGAGACCTATCATTTTTTCTTTTCAGATTGTAATTTAAACCATGCAAAGCATTTAAACCATAATTATTTCTCCTACTGCACATATCATTATCAGTAAATTAGGAAAGAAGGAAGTTAATATGTAAAGCATTACACAGTTCCCATGTTTCTGCTTCGATGCTTCGATGTATGTATGTGATGGGGAGGATGCCAGTGGTGGTCGAAACGATTGGAATAATTCTTCAGGAGGTTTTGAGACGAGCTCCCGTAGTTATTGATCAATTATATTATGGCGGATTTAAACTTTCGTTATTCATAACATGAGTGACGAATGTGTTCCTACTACAGACAGTTGTCCATTTTACATTATCGAGATGACAATTTAATTTTTTGCAAATATCAAAGCCATAGCGTGTCGTTTTTGTGTTTGCAATCAAAGTCTGAAGATGACAGACAGCTAAAAGTTGTATGGCTCAAGTTTTCGTGGTTTAGCTGAAAAATGATCATTGTGTCCATCTCCACCCTATTAAATTTATGATAGCAAAAATGACCGCCGCGGGGAATATGATTAAAGAAAAAAATCATTACCGGAACTTGTCCTTGTTTGTCCCGGTTAGATAGTGTGTCAGTATTCAACGATGAATAAATTCTTGTGTACAATTACATTTCACAATTGTCATTACAGCAGTATACTGGAAATAATATCAAGCAAACGTTTGTCTGTCTCAGGGAAAGCACGAAGTTCACATTAAATCATATATAATGAAAATAGATACTCGTAAGTCTTAAGTCGGTTGCTGCTGCTGGCGTTAAATTAAATTTATGTTGTCGTTGTGGATCTTAGCAATGCATTAATGCTTTATGATAATACGATAGATATATTGATTTTAATGGAAAATACGAAGAAAATTGTCGCTCTGTCGCCTTGTTCCAAAAACAGTCATGAAATGAGGTTACCCATATCAATGAGGACCATTCTTGAAATACACGACTTAATAATGCATGTACCAATTTTCAAAATCGTGTTGTTAAATTGATAAATGTTCCGTATCACTACCAAACCTTAAATTGTATTTTGTTCTTCGTGTATCCAAAATTGGTTTACTGGTATGAGTCTGGTGTCATAAGTCACAAGTATGAACCCTTCCCTACTGACGAAAGTGATTCCATTTGTATTCTACGTACATTATTTTCATATATGAGGTATGCATAAGGCAAATTCGCAAATGACTTGAGTATACAATTCAAATACCGCATTATCCAATTCCCAACACTAACTTGCTGAGAAAAATATAAGTTGGTGTCGCTTACTATTATCTCTTGGAGTAAATATATACACACAAGCCGTGTTCTCGCCAATTATAGCTCTCTCTATACATTTAAAATTCGATTTTTAGAAGGGGCTATATTAATGGAGAGGGATTATAATTAATGGCGACAACTTTATTAAAATATTTTCCGACTTCCTATCCAAAAATTAACAAATACCACAAAAATTAGCCTCTTGTAAACATAAATGGCCAGCTAGTTTGCTTTTACTTTCTCCAAATGCGCCTCCCAATTGAATTAGAATTAATAAGATCTATGCCGATTAACAATGTCAATAATTGAACTATTAGTGTTAAAACGGGAGGGACTAAACTCATCAAGTTATGCATTTCCAGCTTTTATTATTCCAATTTAAATAAAATATTTTCCAAATTCATGAACAAGAGCTTACCCAATATTTAAAAATTCAATCAATCTTGTCATAACCAATCATAAATGCCTAATACTTCGTTCACCACTACTTTCTCCAGATACTGTTACCTCTTGCATTTATGTAAATCTTAGACGTGTGATATTTGATTCCGAAATGTATTCATTTTCATTTGTACACAACTTGCTGACTATCTATATGTAATTTCATAGGAGGAGGCTATAATTAAAAAAGGTTCAACATTTTGTTTAAGCCACATTTAGAGGGAACTATAATTGGAGGGAAGTCATAACTAGCAAGAATATGTTCCATTCAACTACCAGTTTAATGTTTGACAATGTTGGAAGTTGCACTATCTAAATTTTAAGTACGGACACGATGAGCTTCGGTTAAATTATGTGTCTTATCAGTTATTATGTAAATTATGATGATTATTATTCCTGGAGTCTCCACGAAGACATCAAACCAATAATGATCAATAATGTAGGCAATTTTGTTTGTGGTCAATATAGATAAGGTAATTATGAAATTGTTTATTTATTTTACAATGTTACTTGTTGCATTGTGTCAATTTAAGTGATCTAGTCAAAGTTTATTACTTATCAGTTGATTTGGTCCTTCTTTATTAAAGTGTAATAAATTTTGCGAGTTGATAAAAAAA